>JAMOIN010000227.1:0-42172 GCA_024666655.1 Dascyllus trimaculatus
ATGATCAGAGAACATTTTCAATGTCAAAGATTCATTTTGTTCCTTCCAGTTAAATTGTCATCATGTCTGAAATCATGTGCTGTTGCTAAGAAAAGACATCAGAAACAATGAAGAGACACTTGTTCCTCCTATTCAGGGAGGTCTTTCATGAATGCCGCAAATACAATCTGTGATTAATTGAAAAAGCTTGTTTTGAATAAATGTTTCACACAGGATGTGGCACTGGTCGTAGCTTTAAACATCCCTAAGACTACTTTGGCACACAAACTAAACATATTAAGCCTTAAAGTAACCTGAGCATCATCATCCACAGGGTTGGCGGTTGCCATCAGTCTAAAGATGCACTGCAAAAAAAAAAAAAAAGTATAAACACACAAACTCGTGCTCATGAGAAGGGGCCAGTTTCAAATTTCTGATCATTAACACATTTGATGGAATTGTCTTTTAGGAAGTTTTTTCCATCTTCTGGAAATTCTTTGAAACCCATCTGAATAAAGCTGACAGTCAGCATCCTCTAGAGCAGGCTGCTTTATCTGGATCAGTTGGTTACTGAGCAGAGAATCCTATAAGACACACTAGTAGGAACAGGCCTGTCATCTAATTTAGCAAGGTTGATTAGGCCAGGATTTTTCTTTATCTGCCTCGATCTAATAGGGATGTGGCTTCTGTCTGTAATCATTGGACGCACCTTGAAATGTGGAGGTGGAAGATTTCTTAAAAAGTATAGTTTCCCAACAATGCTGCTCCTGAAAGTGTATAAAAGAGAAGCTCCACATTCAGAGCAACACTACAACAAGCTCCCTGACTTCTAAGACACAGTCTTGACGGTAACTATATGAATCTTGCAGTATTTTGTGAAGGAGGATGGTAGAATCTTCATTATCTTTTTTATTTTTACTTTGACCACATGGTTATTTATTTTTTAACTATTTTTGTTTTCACAGGTGTGATCACTGAAACCATGCTGAAGGTAGCACTTGTACTTGGATGCCTCCTGAGCCTCGCTCTGGCCAATCCTGTAAGTTTGGCTTTAATATACTCAACATCATTATCAGTGATCATATTTTGTAGATGTCATTGTTATTATTGTTGTCCTAAAGCTCATTACAGGTAGTATTCTACATGTAACTTGTGGATTTTCTACAGATGGACGGGGGGCACAAACGACTTGCCCGCTCTGATTCTGGTTCTAGCTCTGGTGAGGTGAGTTTCTTCTCCATCCTCTACAATCAAACCACACATGAACGTCAGTTACTGTAAAACTTCTGAGAGAATCCTGTGTTGTGTTGTTGACAACAAATGTTTCTGTTTTCCCTGTAGGCTACCACTACCGCTGCAACTACTACTGCTCGTGTTGACTTTGACAGCTTGACCCGAGAACAAATAATCCAGCTTTTTATTAACCTCTTTCGAGGATAATTACTTTTAGTGATGGAGCACTTTTCAAATTACAAGTTACAAAGTGCTTCATAAGGCAGAAAAATCAAACAGACAAGTCATAAGATCATCAGGTTGCTTTAAAATGCTACTGGACAATCTGTTGTGATTTTCAAGTTTAAATCCTGTTGTTTTTCAGCAGACCACACTGCCAATAAAGTTCATAAATGTAAAATATATTGACTCCGTTCTGTGTCTGTGTGTGTGTGCATGAGTGTGTGTGCGTATGCATGTGTGTGTGTGTTTGCAGTAACACTTCATTTGAAGTCTTCCTAGTGAGCAGCTGTCATGACATTTTTAAATGTCTATCAATTAACACAATTTGTAGTTAGATGTACACAGTGGTGGAAAAAAGTTTTCAGACACCCTTAAAATTTTCACAATCTTAAATATTATCTTGAAATATTTGTGGAAAAATCTTTTTTTGTGTTTCAAATGGTGTGGCTGCATTAGACAGACACAAACAAATACTAATGCTACTTTTTTGTTTACTGTTTACAAGAAAAAGTAACTTGACAGTTTTAATATGTCAGTTCTCAACATTGTTTGTATGAAAGTCAACAAAGAACAGAGAATGTGTTCAAAACTGAGCAAGAATAAATAAACCATCACATCATCAAATTAATACTTAGTTGTCCTGCCATTAGCACGCAGTAGAGCTCTAATCCTGGCTGACATGTTCCACACGAGTCTTTCACACTGTTGAGGGGTCATCTTGTCCCATTCTTCTAAATTCCTGGGTTTATGCTTTGAAACAAACCTTTTCTTAATCCACCACAGATTTTTAATGGAACTCATGTCCGGGATTAAGCTGGCCTCTCTAACACCTGGGGCCGTATTCACAAAGCTTCTTAGAATTCTCTAAGAGAACTCCTAACTTAGCCTTAAAATTCCTAGCAAGGAATCTTGGCTGGAAGTTTCTGACAGCAACTCTGAGCAAGGAGGGTCCAGAAACTTTTATCTTAGTGAGGAGGTGTGGTTGACCCCGTTGCTAGGTGTGACGCAGTCTTCTAAAGGCTGTGATTGGTTGTTACAAAAAGGGGAAAGACAAAACAAAAATACGCTCTGCGCTCCTAGTAATGAATGGACAGTAAAATCAACCATCATATAACTTGGACTGTATTCACAAATGTGTAAACGTGACATTAATTTTATGTCACAATGATGAAACTCGGCAAAATAATTTGATTGTCACACAGCTTCAGATGTTTGAACGTACCTCATTCACATGCCGATTCTATTGATTTGCTTATTGTTATGTTTACTGTCCATGCTGGTCATTTTACTACTTCATGTGTTTGATATTAATGGTGGACACAGACTCAGCTGTCAGCAGGTCCTGTGTTTGCTGTGAGAAGCGCTGGTACGAGCTGTAATACCAAGCAAGAGCGGAGATTGAAAGCGAACAAACCGCGCAACGATACGAGGCTGTGAAAGACCGTAATGGTCTGACTGGTCTGACTGGTCAGACTGGTCACTCTGCTGACAGATGGTTGTCACAGACCCAAGTCATCACTGCTACACTGCTGCATTTTACCTGTGGCCAGGTATCAATGCTGTGATGACTTTCATCTCAGGAGTTATTGCGTTACTGCGCTGAGTGGGACAGTAAACTCATCTCTGATGAGGTCAACCACAAACATTATTTCTGCACGATCGAGCCGGTAGTGTGTTATTAAATCGCTGTCATTTAACGTACAGAGAATATCTCTCCTTCCTCTCGGTCTTTCTGCTGGTCTGCTCTTATCACGTCATTTGGAGAGATACAGAAACTCAGAGTAAAAAGTTTAAGATGATATAATTTCTATAACAACAGCCTTGCAGGATCTAAAGCCATGATCTAAAAGTCGACCACGTACAGTGCAGGTGGAACACTGGACACCAGTATGGTTTGATCTTCAGGCGTGTTTCCAGACAGAAAGACAGACAGACAGACAGATAGATGGATATACAGATAGATAGATAGATAGATAGATAGATAGATAGATAGATAGATAGATAGATAGATAGATAGATAGATAGATAGAAGTGATTTTTCTCATGAGCATGACTTTGTGTGTTTACACTGACATTTTTCTTCTGCAGTGCATTGTTGCCCTTTTAACTGACGATGGCTCTTTTATAATCTTAGATCCATCTGCAGGTTTTATTCCACTGCTGACAGGAACACCATAATGGTTTGCATTTCCTTTTGCAAAAAGATATCTTGTATCGTTGCCTGGTTTAAGTTAAGATGGACAACACACTGCAAAGTTGTGTTAATGCAACGGCTTTGGCCTCCAGTGAAGTCCACGTTCATTCAAACCAAACTTTTTCAATTAATCACAGGTTGTATTTGCAGAAGACCTCCCTGAATAGAAGGAATAAGTGGCTCTTCATTGTTTCTGATCTCTTTTCTTTGCAACAGTACATGATTTCAGACATGGTGACAATTTAACTGTAACAAACCACCATTTTCCTGAAACAAGAGGTGGCAGGCAGAAATGCAACCTTCACTGGGTGTTGCCTAGAAATTTCCTTGAGCCACTAAATCATTTGATTTGTAATCATAAGACCAGGTATTTCTGTGGTGTGGCATCTGTTTACCAGTTTGCCAATCCTGATCAGATTAGATTCCATGCCTGTCGGTAGTAATATGCATTTATGGCTTTACAAAAAATAATATTTAGATTTGACACTGAAATAAATCTATTTGGACTGTAGTAGTTCTAATAGGGATCATTCAATGACTGCCACATATTCCTCCTTTTCAGGGAAGTATTCCATGAACACCATAAGTGAAAACTGTACTTAATTTCATAATTAAAAAAGCTCTGCTTGAATGAATGTAGACTTTTACTAGAGGCCGAAGCCGTCCCATTAACACAACTTAGCTGTGTCAGACGGAGCACACCAGCACTTTAACTTTAATAGTTTCTTTGTTGATGCTGTGCTGTACTAAACAGCTTTACATTTAAAAGTGTACCTGATATTCTATCCATCTCATTAACATACATGAACAGCATAAAATACTGAACGATATCAGTATTAAGAGAACCGCAATATTTTCTCCCAAAGCTGTGTACAAAATACACTGGATTTTAGACAGACCAAATCAAGGAGCAACTACGACCCTCTTCCTTTTTGTAAGATATATTCCTGATGTATTTAATTTTTTTTCAGAAGCATGCACAAACAAAATAAGACCTGTGTGCATGACTCATGTCCAGTGACAGTGATGGGATTAGCTCCAAGTCTTGCATGGACATTGGACATCATGGATTTTCCCTCTAAATACACCTTTTATTTTACTTTATTTTATTAGCTTCATTTAGTTTTCAGAGTGAGTTTGCTTGATTAGGTTTAGTTTTTATTACTTAAAATGCTTACTTTTAGGTTCTTTTTAGCTTCAATACAAGTCTTTTTCTCTCACAATGTGATAAGGATTTGTCACACACACACACACACACACACACACACACACACACACACACACACACACACACACACACACACACACACACACACACACACACACACACAGAAGAATGACAAAACATTGCATATTACCACTGGCATGCATGTTCAGTCTCTACCCATCAGGATTGGCACACTGCAGGTGCCACAACATGCAAACACCAGGTCTTATTATTATAAATCAAATGACTTAGTGGTTCAGGTGAGTTCCAGGCAACACCCAATGAAGTCTGCATTTCTGTCTGCCACCTCTTGTTTCAGGAAAATGCTCATTAGTTTGGCTTCATCCACTCCAATAAGTGTTTATGTTACACTCACATAATGATCAGAGAACATTTTCAATGTCAAAGATTCATTTTGTTCCTTCCCGTTAAATTGTCATCATGTCTGAAATCATGTGCTGTTGCTAAGAAAAGACATCAGAAACAATGAAGAGACACTTGTTCCTCCTATTCAGGGAGGTCTTTTATGAATGCCGCAAATACAATCTGTGATTAATTGAAAAAGCTTGGTTTGAATAAATGTTTCACACAGGATGTGGCACTGGTCATAGCTTTAAACATCTCTAAAACTACTTTGGCACACAAACTAAACATATTAAGCCTTAAAATAACCTGAGCATCATCATCCACAGGGTTGGCGGTTGCCATCAGTCTTAAGATGCACTGCAAAAGAAAAATAAAGTATAAACACACAAACTCGTGCTCATGAGAAGGGGCCAGTTTCAAATGTCTGATCATTAACACATTTGATGGAATTGTCTTTTAGGAAGTTTTTTCCATCTTCTGGAAATTTGTTGAAACCCATCTGAATAAAGCTTGACAGTCAGCATCCTCTAGAGCAGGCTGCTTTATCTGGATCAGTTGGTTACTGAGCAGAGAATCCTATAAGACACACTAGTAGGAACAGGCCTGTCATCTAATTTAGCAAGGTTGATTAGGCCAGGATTTTTCTTTATCTGCCTCGATCTAATAGGGATGTGGCTTCTGTCTGTAATCATTGGACGCACCTTGATATGTGGAGGTGGAAGATTTCTTAAAAAGTATAGTTTCCCAACAATGCTGCTCCTGAAAGTGTATAAAAGAGAAGCTCCACATTCAGAGCAACACTACAACAAGCTCCCTGACTTCTAAGACACAGTCTTGACGGTAACTATATGAATCTTGCAGTATTTTGTGAAGGAGGATGGTAGAATCTTCATTATCTTTTTTATTTTTACTTTGACCACATGGTTATTTATTTTTTAACTATTTTTGTTTTCACAGGTGTGATCACTGAAACCATGTTGAAGGTAGCACTTGTACTTGGATGCCTCCTGAGCCTCGCTCTGGCCAATCCTGTAAGTTTGGCTTTAATATACTCAACATCATTATCAGTGATCATATTTTGTAGATGACATTGTTATTATTGTTGTCCTAAAGCTCATTGCAGGTAGTATTCTACATGTAACTTGTGGATTTTCTACAGATGGACGGGGGGCACAAACGACTAGCCCGCTCTGATTCTGGTTCTAGCTCTGGTGAGGTGAGTTTCTTCTCCATCCTCTACAATCAAACCACACATGAACGTCAGTTACTGTAAAACTTCTGAGAGAATCCTGTGTTGTGTTGTTGACAACAAATGTTTCTGTTTTCCCTGTAGGCTACCACTACCGCTGCAACTACTACTGCTCGTGTTGACTTTGACAGCTTGACCCGAGAACAAATAATCCAGCTTTTTATTAACCTCTTTCGAGGATAATTACTTTTAGTGATGGAGCACTTTTCAAATTACAAGTTACAAAGTGCTTCATAAGGCAGAAAAATCAAACAGACAAGTCATAAGATCATCAGGTTGCTTTAAAATGCTACTGGACAATCTGTTGTGATTTTCAAGTTTAAATCCTGTTGTTTTTCAGCAGACCACACTGCCAATAAAGTTCATAAATGTAAAATATATTGACTCCGTTCTGTGTCTGTGTGTGTATGCATGTGTGTGTGTGTGTTTGCAGTAACACTTCATTTGAAGTCTTCCTAGTGAGCAGCTGTCATGACATTTTTAAATGTCTATCAATTAACACAATTTGTAGTTAGATGTATACAGTGGTGGAAAAAAGTTTTCAGACACCCTTAAAATTTTCACAATCTTAAATATTATCTTGAAATATTTGTGGAAAAATCTTTTTTTGTGTTTCAAATGGTGTGGCTGCATTAGACAGACACAAACAAATACTAATGCTACTTTTTTGTTTACTATTTACAAGAAAAAGTAACTTGACAGTTTTAATATGTCAGTTCTCAACACTGTTTGTATGAAAGTCAACAAAGAACAGAGAATGTGTTCAAAACTGAGCAAGAATAAATAAACCATCACATCATCAAATTAATACTTAGTTGTCCTGCCATTAGCACGCAGTAGAGCTCTAATCCTGGCTGACATGTTCCCCACAAGTCTTTCACACTGTTGAGGGCTCATCTTGTCCCATTCTTCTAAATTCCTGGGTTTATGCTTTGAAACAAACCTTTTCTTAATCCACCACAGATTTTTAATGGAACTCATGTCCGGGATTAAGCTGGCCTCTCTAACACCTGGGGCCGTATTCACAAAGCTTCTTAGAATTCTCTAAGAGAACTCCTAACTTAGCCTTAAAATTCCTAGCAAGGAATCTTGGCTGGAAGTTTCTGACAGCAACTCTGAGCAAGGAGGGTCCAGAAACTTTTATCTTAGTGAGGAGGTGTGGTTGACCCCGTTGCTAGGTGTGACGCAGTCTTCTAAAGGCTGTGATTGGTTGTTACAAAAAGGGGAAAGACAAAACAAAAATACGCTCTGCGCTCCTAGTAATGAATGGACAGTAAAATCAACCATCATATAACTTGGACTGTATTCACAAATGTGTAAACGTGACATTAATTTTATGTCACAATGATGAAACTCGGCAAAATAATTTGATTGTCACACAGCTTCAGATGTTTGAACGTACCTCATTCACATGCCGATTCTATTGATTTGCTTATTGTCATGTTTACTGTCCGTGCTGGTCATTTTACTACTTCATGTGTTTGATATTAATGGTGGACACAGACTCAGATGTCAGCAGGTCCTGTGTTTGCTGTGAGAAGCGCTGGTACGAGCTGTAATACCAAGCAAGAGCGGAGATTGAAAGCGAACAAACCGCGCAACGATACGAGGCTGTGAAAGACCGTAATGGTCTGACTGGTCTGACTGGTCTCTCTGCTGACAGATGGTTGTCACAGACCCAAGTCATCACTGCTACATTGCTGCATTTTACCTGTGGCCAGGTATCAATGATGTGATGACTTTCATCTCAGGAGTTATTGCGTTACTGCGCTGAGTGGGACAGTAAACTCATCCCTGATGAGGTCAACCACAAACATTATTTCTGCACGATCGAGCCGGTAGTGTGTTATTAAATCGCTGTCATTTAACGTACAGAGAATATCTCTCCTTCCTCTCGGTCTTTCTGCTGGTCTGCTCTTATCACGTCATTTGGAGAGATACAGAAACTCAGAGTAAAAAGTTTAAGATGATATAATTTCTATAACAACAGCCTTGCAGGATCTAAAGCCATGATTTAACCCTTGTGTGGTGTTCGGGTCTGTGGGACCCGTTTTCACTTTTTATCAAAAGAAAAATCATACAATTAACTATTTTTTCAAGCTCAAATTCATTGGCCTTGGCTCATTTTCTGTGAAGAACATTTATCAAAACAAATTTTTAATGGCCACACACCCTACACCCCCCCTACACATTACTATTACATACAGGATGTTCGGGTCCACTGGACCCAGGGCTAATAAAAGTGTATAAACTGTTGGTCCTGTGTACCTTCACTCTGTCCTCCTCCTGTCTGGGCCTGCTGTTAGTGTGTGTGTGTGTGTGTGTGTGTGTGTGTGTGAGTTTTGTGTTTCTGCCATTGACGTTCCCACACAAGGTTCCAACATCATTGCAAAATTCAGGTACTGACACCTGTCTGCTCTCACATTCCCACACGTTTTACCCTCTGTCTTGCGGGAACCAGTCTTTATTTTTTCATATTCTATCCCAGCTGAGAATTGGGGGGCAGGACACAATAAATATAGCTTTGCCAGTGTTGGTCCTTATCACAACTGATCAAAAAAGATTCTCTGTTCAGAGGGTCTTGCAATTGTTTTCTGATGACAGCGAAGCCTTTGATGATGATGTTGACCGAGAGGAAGAGGTTTCAGAATGTGAGGATCACATTTCTGAAAATTCAGAATCTGAAAGTGACTTGGAAGAATCAGATGACATTGAGCATCAGCTAGCTCTAAAACGAAGATAAGCCACAGGACCAGACCATCAGGAGCCAGTCCCAGGACCAGACCATCAGCAGCCATCGCCAGGACCAGCCCTGGAATCCTATGTGCCAAAGAAAGGCAAGAATGTGGTACTTATGAGTACACTGCAGAGGGATGGGAGGATCTGTGGAAAAAAAAAAAAAAAATCAGAGATCATCATGGATTATAATGCCACAAAATAGGGGTGGATAAGCTGGCGACTACGTACAGCTGCAAAAGGAGGATCCTACACTGGCCATTGGTGATATTCTTTGACATGTTGGACATTTCAGCGTACAACGTCTTTGTGATCTGGATGGCACTGAACCCAGAGTAGAACAGAAGGAAGCTGCGGCCAGCAGCAACAAAAAGAAGAGCTGTGAAGTGTGTGGACCCAAGACGGACAGAAAAACACTATCTACATGCTTCAAGTGCAAGAACTACATATTCAACACACACAGTAAAACTCTGCCCCTCATGTGTTGTATAGGCTGGTATGAAAAGGCAATGTGTTCAGTGAGGCTGATGTGTTTCTGAACTGACATAGTTACTTCATGTGATCAGCTTGTGCTGTGTAAACTGAAATGAATGTGTTAGATTTCAAATGATGCTCAAATAAATGAAAATCAATAGTTACAAAAACCTTGCTTCATTTGTAAATTTGCTGATATTTTCCTCTCATATCTTGATTGTAATTGATTTTCTTTTTTTTAATTAACTTCCTTAAAAAAGAAACAAAAGCGAGTAGCACTTCAATTCATAAATCTGATCTAACAAAGGTAAAAGGCAAATATTAACCATCCAAGGCTATTCTGTTTACTATATATTGCTTGTAATTGGGATGAAGGAAACATCTGTTAAGTATTTTAACATAAAGTTGTATGATTGTTTTGAACTAAACCCCCCAAAATGCAGCGGGTCCACCAGACCCGCCAACACTGGCTGAGTAACAAAAATATGAACACCACACAAGGGTTAAAAGTCGACCACGTACAGTGCAGGTGGAACACTGGACACCAGTATGGTTTGATCTTCAGGCGTGTTTACAGACAGACAGACAAATAGATGGATAGATAGATAGATAGATAGATAGATAGATAGATAGATAGATAGATAGATAGATAGATAGATAGATAGATAGATAGATAGATAGATAGATAGATAGATAGATAGATAGATAGATAGATAGATAGATAGATAGATAGATAGATAGATAGATAGATAGATAGATAGATAGATAGATAGATAGATAGATAGATAGATAGAAAAAAATTGGTATCTTGCTTGTTCTTGTCATGAGTAAATATATCTGGGGCTATAAACGCGGTGCTGTTGGCAACAGACAACCAACAACATACTTGAACGGGACTTGAAATGTTAGTTTTCCAGAAGAACAACAAACTACAATCCTAAACTAAGATGAGGAGTTTCAAAATTGAATTCGGGCTAGAAGCAACACAGCTGTGTGTTTGTGTTGCTGCAGCAAGAACCATGAAAGAAAGCTTCAGGGAAAGTGTTAACACACACACACACACACACACACACACAGAACTGAGTCCATATATATTTTACATTTATGATCTTTATTGGCAGTGTGGTCTGCTGAAAAACAACAGGATTAAATTAATAAATCACAACAAATTGTCCAGTATCATTTTAATGCAACATAAAATAAAAGCTGATGATCATCTGACCTGTCCGTTTGTTTTTTATGCCTTGTAAAGCACTTTGTTACTTGTAATCTGACAAGTGCACCATAACTAAATTTAATTCATGTGTGGTTTGATTGTAGAGGATGGAGAAGAAACTCACCTCATCAGAACTAGAACCAGAATCAGAGTCTAAGTGGACAAGTTGTTTGTGCCCCCCGTCCATCTGTAGGAAATCCACAAGTTACACACTGAATATTACCTGCAATGTGCTGTACTACAATAATAATAACAACGACATCTACAAAATATGATCACTGATAATGATGTTGAGTATAATAAAGTCACACTTACAGGTTTGGCCAGAGTGAGGCTCAGGAGGCATCCAAGCACAAGTGCTACCTTCAGCATGGTTTCAGTGATCACACCTGTGAAAACAAAAACAATTAAAAAATAAAAAAACATTTGGTCAAAGTAAACAAAAGATTCTACCATCCTCCTTCACAAAATATTAAAACAAAAGATCCATATACAGTTAGGTCCATAAGTATTTGGACATTGACACAATTTTCAGCATTCCAACTCTGTACAACACCACAATGGATTTGAAATGAAACAATCAAGATGTGCTTTAAGTGCAGACTTTGAGCTTTAATTTGAGGGTATTTACATCCAAATCAGATGAACAGTGTAGGAATTACAATACATTTTATATGTGCCTCCACCTTTTTAAGGGACCAAAAGTATTTGGACAAACTAACATAATCATAAATCAAATTGTCACTTTTTAATACTTTGTTGTAAATCCTTTGCAGTCAATGACAGCCTGTAGTCTGGAACTCATGGACATCACCAGACGCTGGGTTTGGTCCCTAGTGATGCTCTGCCAGGCCTCTGCTGCAGCTGTCTTCAGTTCCTGCTTGTTCTTTGGGCATTTTCCCTTCAGTTTTGTCTTCAGCAAGTGAAATGCATGCTCAATTTGATTCAGGTCAGGTGACTGACTTGGCCATTGCAGAACATTCCACTTCTTTGCCTTTAAAAACTCTTTGGTTGCTTTCGCAGTATGCTTCGGGTCATTGTCCATCTGCATTGTGAAGCGCCGTCCAATGAGTTTTGAAGCATTTGGTTGAATATGAGCAGATAATATTGCCCGAAACACTTTAGAATTCATTCTGCTGCTCTTGTCAGCAGTCACATCATCAATAAATATAAGAGATCCAGTTCCACTGGCAGCCATACATGCCCACGCCATTACACTACCACCACCATGCTTCACTGATGAGGTGGTATGCTTTGGATCTTGAGCAGTTCCTTCCCTTCTCCATACTCTTCTCTTTCCATCATTCTGGTACAAGTTGATCTTTGTCCCATCTGTCCATAAGATGTTGTTCCAGAACTGCACAGGCTCTTTCAGATGTTTCTTGGCAAACTCTAATCTGGCCTTCCTGTTTTTGAGGCTCACCAATGGTTTACACCTTGTGGTGAAACCTCTGTATTTCCTCTGGTGAAGTCTTCTCTTAATTGTTGACTTGGACACAGATACACCTACCTCCTGGAGAGTTTTCTTGATGTGGCCAACTGTTGTGAAGGGTTTTTCTTAATGAGGGAAAGGATTCGTCTGTCATCCACTACACTTGTTTTCCGTGGTCTTCCAGGTCTTTTGGCGTTGCTGAGCTCACCAGTGCGTTCTCTCTTTTTAAGAATGTACCAAACAGTTGATTTGGCCACACCTAATGTTTTTTTTATCTCTCTGATAGGTTTATTTTGATTTTTCAGCCTAATGATGGCTTGCTTCACTGATAGTAACAGCTCTTTGGACTTCATATTGAGAGATGACCTCACCAGATTCCAAATGAATATACCACACTTGAAATGAACTGCAGGCCTTTTATTTGCTCCTTGTAAATGAAATAATGAGGGAATAACACACACCTGGCCATGGAACAGCTGAGTAGCCAATTGTCCAAATACTTTTGGTCCCTTAAAAAGGTGGAGGCACATATAAAATGTATTGTAATTCCTACACCGTTCACCTGATCTGAATGTAAATGCCCTCAAATTAAAGCTCAAAGTCTGCACTTAAAGCACATCTTGATTGTTTCATTTCAAATCCATTGTGGTGTTGTACAGAGCTGGAATGCTGAAAATTGTGTCAGTGTCAAAATACTTATGGACCTAACTGTAGTTACAATCAAGTCTTAGCTTCAGCAGACTGTCTCTTAGAAGTCAGGGAGCTTGTTGTAGTGTTGCTCTGTATGTGGAGCTTTTCTTTTATACACTTTCAAGAGCAGCATTTTTGGGAAACTGCACTTGATAAGAAATTTTTCACTTCCACATTTCAAGGTGTGTTTAATGATTACAAATCGAAAGGCTTAATAAGTCTTGCTAATATAAATGACAGGCCTGTTCCTATTAATTTGTCTCATAGGATTCTCTGCTCAGTAACCAACTGATCCAGATGAACCAGCCTGTTCTAGAGGATGCTGACTGTCAAGTTTTATTCACATTGGTTTCAAAGAATTTCCAAAAGATGGAAAGGACAGTTCCATCTAATGTGTTTATGTTCAGAAATATTAGTTCAGTGATTTTTCTCATGAGCATGACTTTGTGTGTTTACACTGACATTTTTCTTCTGCAGTGCATTGTTGCCCTTTTAACTGATGATGACTCTTTTATAATCTTAGATCCATCTGCAGGTTTTATTCCACTGCTGACAAGAACACCATAATGGTGTGCATTTCCTTTTGCAAAACCATATCTTGTATCGTTGCCTGGTTTAAGTTAACATGGACAACACACCGCAAAGTTGTGTTAATGCAACGGCTTTGGCCTCCAGTGAAGTCCACGTTCATTCAAACCAAACTTTTTCAATTAATCACAGGTTGTATTTGCACAAGACCTCCCTGAATAGAAGGAATAAGTGGCTCTTCATTGTTTCTGATCTCTTTTCTTTGCAACAGTACATGATTTCACACATGGTGACAATTTAACTGTAACAAACCACCATTTTCCTGAAACAAGAGGTGGCAGGCAGAAATGCAACCTTCACTGGGTGTTGCCTAGAAATTTCCTTGAGCCACTAAATCATTTGATTTGTAATCATAAGACCAGGTATTTCTGTGGTGTGGCATCTGTTTACCAGTTTGCCAATCCTGATCAGATTAGATTCCATGCCTGTCAGTGGTAATATGCAGTGGTTTATGGCTTTACAAAAATTAATATTTAGGTTTGACACTGAAACAAATCTATTTGGACTGTAGTATTTCTAATAGGGATCATTCAGTGACTGCCACATATTCCTCCTTTTCAGGGAAGTATTCCATGAACACCAGAAGTGAAAACTGTACTTAATTTCATAATTAAAAAAAGCTCTGCTTGAATGAATGTAGACTTTTACTAGAGGCCGAAGCCGTCCCATTAACACAACTTAGCTGTGTCAGACTGAGCACACCAGCACTTTAACTTTCTCATTAACATACATGAACAGGACAAAATACTGAACGATGTCAGTCTTAAGAGAACCGCAATATTTTCTCCAAAAGCTGTGTGCAAAATACACTGGATTTTAGACAGACCAAATTCAAGGAATAATTAAAAATAAAAGTATAAACACACAAACTCGTGCTCATGAGAAGGGGCCAGTTTCAAATGTCTGATCATTAACACATTTGATGGAATTGTCTTTGAGGAAGTTTTTTCCATCTTCTGGAAATTTGTTGAAACCCATCTGAATAAAGCTTGACAGTCAGCATCCTCTAGAGCAGGCTGCTTTATCTGGATCAGTTGGTTACTGAGCAGAGAATCCTATAAGACACACTAGTAGGAACAGGCCTGTCATCTAATTTAGCAAGGTTGATTAGGCCAGGATTTTTCTTTATCTGCCTCGATCTAATAGGGATGTGGCTTCTGTCTGTAATCATTGGACGCACCTTGAAATGTGGAGGTGGAAGATTTCTTAAAAAGTATAGTTTCCCAACAATGCTGCTCCTGAAAGTGTATAAAAGAGAAGCTCCACATTCAGAGCAACACTACAACAAGCTCCCTGACATCTAAGACACAGTCTTGACGGTAACTATATGAATCTTTTGTTGCAGTATTTTGTGAAGGAGGATGGTAGAATCTTCATTATTTTTTTTATTTTTACTTTGACCACATGGTTATTTATTTTTTAACTATTTTTGTTTTCACAGGTGTGATCACTGAAACCATGCTGAAGGTAGCACTTGTACTTGGATGCCTCCTGAGCCTCGCTCTGGCCAATCCTGTAAGTCTGGCTTTATTATACTCAACATCATTATCAGTGATCATATTTTGTAGATGACATTGTTATTATTGTTGTCCTAAAGCTCATTACACGTAGTATTCTACATGTAACTTGTGAATTTTCTACAGATGGACGGGGGGCACAAACGACTTGCCCGCTCTGATTCTGGTTCTAGCTCTGGTGAGGTGAGTTTCTTCTCCATCCTCTACAATCAAACCACACATGAACGTCAGTTACTGTAAAACTTCTGAGAGAATCCTGTGTTGTTTCGTTGACAACAAATGTTTCTGTTTTCCCTGTAGGCTACCACTACCGCCACCACTGCAACTACTACTGCTCGTGTTGACTTTGACAGCTTGACCCGAGAACAACTAATCCAGCTTTATATTAATCTCTTTCGAGGATAATTACCTTTAGTTATGGAGCACTTTTCAAATTACAAGTTACAAAGTGCTTCACAAGGCAGAAAAATCAAACAGACAAGTCATAAGATCATCAGGTTGCTTTAAAATGCTACTGGACAATCTGTTGTGATTTTCAAGTTTAAATCCTGTTGTTTTTCAGCAGACCACACTGCCAATAAAGTTCATAAATGTAAAATATATTGACTCCGTTCTGTGTGTGTGTGTGTGTGTGTGTGTGTGTGTGCGTATGCATGTGTGTGTGTGTTTGCAGTAACACTTCATTTGAAGTCTTCCTCGTGAGCAGCTGTCATGACATTTTTAAATGTCTATCAATTAACACAATTTGTAGTTAGATGTACACAGTGGTGGAAAAAAGTTTTCAGACACCCTTAAAATTTTCACAATCTTAAATATTATCTTGAAATATTTGTGGAAAAATCTTTTTTGTGTTTCAAATGGTGTGGCTGCATTAGACAGACACAAACAAATACTAATGCTACTTTTTGTTTATTGTTTACAAGAAAAAGAAACAAAACTCAATTCTTGACAGTTTTAATGTGTCAGTTCTCAACATTGTTTGTATGAAAGTCAACAAAGAACAGAGAATGTGTTCAAAACTGAGCAAGAATAAATAAACCATCACATCATCAAATTAATACTTAGTTGTCCTGCCATTAGCACGCAGTAGAGCTCTAATCCTGGCTGGCATGTTCCCCACAAGTCTTTCACACTGTTGAGGGCTCATCTTGTCCCATTCTTCTAAATTCCTGGGTTTATGCTTTGAAACAAACCTTTTCTTAATCCACCACAGATTTTTAATGGAACTCATGTCTGGGATTATGCTGGCCTCTCTAACACCTGGGGCCGTATTCACAAAGCTTCTTAGAATTCTCTAAGAGAACTCCTAACTTAGCCTTAAAATTCCTAGCAAGGAATCTTAGCTGGAAGTTTCTGAGAGCAACTCTGAGCTTGGAGGGTCCAGAAACTTTTATCTTAGTGAGGAGGTGTGGTTGACCCCGTTGCTAGGTGTGACGCAGTCTTCTAAAGGCTGTGATTGGTTGTTACAAAAAGGGGAAAGACAAAACAAAAATACGCTCTGCGCTCCTAGTAATGAATGGACAGTAAAATCAACCATCATATAACTTGGACTGTATTCACAAATGTGTAAACGTGCCATTAATTTTATGTCACAATGATGAAACTAATACAGATGGTTGTCACAGACCCAAGTCATCACTGCTACACTGCTGCATTTTACCTGTGGCCAGGTATCAAAATGTTGTGATGACTTTCATCTCAGGAGTTATTGCGTTACTGCGCTGAGTGGGACAGTAAACTCATCCCTGATGAGGTCAACCACAAACATTATCCCTGCACGATCGAGCCGGGTAGTGTGTTATTACAGTTTTTCTCCATAGGTTTGGCTCATTTCTCGAAACAACATGGACAAACCTCCAAACTACTTGGCAACTGTTCACAACAGACTGGAATTTCTCCTTCATTTCATCAAATTGCAAACACCTTAGTACTTGCCTTGATGTCTCGGTACATCTTTGCAAATGATTTAGTACAGGTAGCCTGCATTTAGCACAATTTCCAAGTGAATAGATCTTGTTGAACTAAACTGATTGTTGACTTCTCAGTCTCATGGTCGTTCACTCCAAAACATGTTAGCATTATTTCATTGTATAAGTCATCACATGCACAATAGTCTGTTCAATTGTCAGGATTAGTCATGAACATACGGTGGCCAGGAGAGGGACGGTGAGGACAGCTTTATTTACAGCACTGTAGGCTCCATATAATGTTCCTTGTTTTTTGTTTATGTGTTTATATTACAGTATGTAATGCTGTATAGATTTTCTTTTTACTCTGATGTATGAAAGTTACTTTATGTGTGTCAATACAGTTTTCTCGATTGTTTACACACATTTTCTGAAAGCATGCCTCATACTTTCAGAACTCTGCACACAAATCAGAAAACACACACACACACAATGGACAAAACCCTTCAATTCTCTTTCAAATGAACCTTTACATTCAAAACGATGTTATTTCTTCTCAAAATGCTATTTTGTTTTCAAAGGACACAAACCATCATATGAATAGACATTTATAAGAACCAGTTGAACACTGATGTGCTCAGTGTAAAACACTATGATGAACAGAAAACGCTTCTTCTCCATTCATCAGAAGGACTTAGGCCTTTTTTTGTTCACTGTTACACTCATTACAGACAGTACATGCATGAGTGTGTTGTAAAATATTTTAGACTATTGTTATTTTTACTCAGAACACACAATTGCACGGTAACAAATATATTTTATTTTTCCCGCTAAAACTATGTACACAGTGAACACCCCAACCAACACAAAGTTGCACATACAGTGCATACAAATATACAAACAAGAGAAGAATTTACAGTTTACAGGTACAGTACTCCTCTTACTCTCACTCCTCTGGCTCTGTTTCCAATGTTGGCAACAATTGCTCCAAAACAGAAGAACTCACCTGTTGCCCTTTTATGCTGAAGCTCTGGCTGCTAATTGTAAAACTGTGTGACAGGTGTTTGTCCATGTGATGAGTCAGTGTGCATAGCAGGACAATTAACTTTAGAATTTTGAATGACAGGGTGTTCTTTGAGAAAACAAGAGATTTTCTTCATGAAAATTTTGCAAAATGCAGAGAATTGTGTGTAGTGTTTTCAAAAAATGTGTTTTAGAACTGCAATGTGAGTGTAAAGGAGGAATTTTGCTTGTAGTTAAGCAGAACTTGTTCAGGGGGTTGGTGCATGGGTTACATGTTGTGGTCATTGTGTCTCAAGTACCAGCATTTGTGTGTAAACAACTGAGAAAAACTGTAAAAAGTTACAGTTTCCTTGGCAGTATAAGTGCAATGTGTGATGACAAACCTTGGAGGCTACTCTTACCATGAAATCCTATTTTTTCAGTTTTATACACAATTGTATTCTGTTAGCTGGACAAACAAAAAGAAGCACAGTAACCATTGTGAATGAAGGACTGGGCTCAGACTGAGAGGTGGACATGAGGGATGTTTCAATGGTCATCTGCCATAGTAACAAAACATCTAAACATTTTGACTTGCAGTGCTCACACAATGCCAAAGGGACGATGAATTTTGGAGGCACTGACTGTTCATATGAGAACAGTCGTGATAGATAGATAGATAGATAGATAGATAGATAGATAGATAGATAGATAGATAGATAGATAGATAGATAGATAGACAGATAGACAGATAGACAGATAGATAGATAGATAGATAGATAGATAGATAGATAGATAGATAGATAAACAGATAGACAGATAGACAGAGGGATAGATAGATAGATAGATAGATAGATAGATAGATAGATAGATAGATAGATAGATAGATAGATAGATAGATAGATAGATAGATAGATAGATAGATAGATAGATAGATAGATAGATAGATAGATAGAAGTGATTTTTCTCATGAGCATGACTTTGTGTGTTTACACTGATATATTTCTTCTGCAGTGCATTGTTGCCCTTTTAACTGACGATGGCTCTTTTATAATCTTAGATCCATCTGCAGGTTTTATTCCACTGCTGACAGGAACACCATAATGGTTTGCATTTCCTTTTGCAAAAAGATGTCTTGTATCGTTGCCTGGTTTAAGTTAACATGGACAACACACCGCAAAGTTGTGTTGATGCAACGGCTTTGGCCTCCAGTGAAGTCCACGTTCATTCAAACCAAACTTTTTCAATTAATCACAGGTTGTATTTGCAGAAGACCTCCCTGAATGGAAGGAATAAGTGGCTCTTCATTGTTTCTGATCTCTTTTCTTTGCAACAGTACATGATTTCAGACATGGTGACAATTTAACTGTAACAAACCACCATTTTCCTGAAACAAGAGGTGGCAGGCAGAAATGCAACCATCATTGGGTGTTGCCGAGAAATTTCCTTGAGCCACTAAATCATTTGATTTGTAATCATAAGACCACATATTTCTGTGGTGTGACATCTGTTTACCAGTTTGCCAATCCTGATCAGATTAGATTCCATGCCTGTCAGTGGTAATATGCAATGTTTTATGGCTTTACAAAAATTAATATTTAGATTTGACACTGAAACAAATCTATTTGGACTGTAGTATTTCTAATAGGGATCATTCAGTGACTGCCACATGTTCCTCCTTTTCAGGGAAGTATTCCATGAACACCATAAGTGAAAACTGTGCTTAATTATATAATTAAAAAAAGCTCTGCTTGAATGAATGTAGACTTTTACTAGAGGCCGAAGTCGTCCCATTAACACAACTTAGCTGTGTCAGACGGAGCACACCAGCACTTTAACTTTAATAGTTTCTTTGTTGATGCTGTGCTGTACTATACAGCTTTACATTTAAAAGTGTACCTGATATTCTATCCATCTCATTAACATACATGAACAGGAGAAAATACTGAACAATATCAGTATTAAGAGAACCGCAATATTTTCTCCCAAAGCTGTGTACAAAATACACGGGATTTTAGACAGACCAAATCAAGGAGCAACTATGACCCTCTTCCTTTTTGTAAGATATATTCCTGATGTATTTAATTTTTTTTCAGAAGCATGCACAAACAAAAAGGACCTGTGTGCATGACTCATGTCCAGTGACAGTGACGGTATAGCTCCAAGTCTTGCATGGACATTGGACATTATGGATTTTCCCTCTAAATACACCTTTTATTTTATTTTATTAGCTTCATTTAGTTTTCAGAGTGAGTTTGCTTGATTAGGTTTAGTTTTTGTTACTATAAAATGCTTACTTTTAGGTTCTTTTTAGCTTCAATACAAATCTTTTTCTCTCACAATGTGATAAGGATTTGTCACACACGCACACACACACAGAAAAATGACAAAACATTGCATATTACCACTGACATGCATGTTCAGTCTCTACCCATCAGGACTGGCACACTGCAGGTGCCACAACATGCAAACACCAGGTCTTATTATTATAAATCAAATGACTTAGTGGTTCAGGTGAGTTCCAGGCAACACCCAATGAAGTCTGCATTTCTGTCTGCCACCTCTTGTTTCAGGAAAATGCTCATTAGTTTGGCTTCATCCACTCCAATAAGTGTTTATGTTACACTCACATAATGATCAGAGAACATTTTCAATGTCAAAGATTCATTTTGTTCCTTCCAGTTAAATTGTCAGCATGTCTGAAATCATGTGCTGTTGCTAAGAAAAGACATCAGAAACAATGAAGAGACACTTGTTCTTCCTATTCAGGGAGGTCTTTCATGAATGCCGCAAATACAATCTGTGATTAACTGAAAAAGCTTGGTTTGAATAAATGTTTCACACAGGATGTGGCACTGGTCGTAGCTTTAAACATCTCTAAAACTACTTTGGCACACAAACTAAACATATTAAGCCTTAAAATAACCTGAGCATCATCATCCACAGGGTTGGCGGTTGCCATCAGTCTTAAGATGCACTGCAAAAGAAAAATAAAGTATAAACACACAAATGAGAAGGGGCCAGTTTCAAATGTCTGATCATTAACACATTTGATGGAATTGTCTTTGAGGAAGTTTTTTCCATCTTCTGGAAATTCTTTGAAACCCATGTGAATAAAGCTTGACAGTCAGCATCCTCTAGAGCAGGCTGCTTTATCTGGATCAGTTGGTTACTGAGCAGAGAATCCTATAAGACACACTAGTAGGAACAGGCCTGTCATCTAATTTAGCAAGGTTGATTAGGCCAGGATTTTTCTTTATCTGCCTCGATCAAATAGGGATGTGGCTTCTGTCTGTAATCATTGGACGCACCTTGATATGTGGAGGTGGAAGATTTCTTAAAAAGTATAGTTTCCCAACAATGCTGCTCCTGAAAGTGTATAAAAGAGAAGCTCCACATTCAGAGCAACACTACAACAAGCTCCCTGATCATCTAAGAGACAGTCTTGACGGTAACTATATGAATCTTTTGTTGCAGTATTTTGTGAAGGAGGATGGTAGAATCTTCTTTTTTTTTTTTTTTTTACTTTGACCACATGGTTATTTATTTTTTAACTATTTTTGTTTTCACAGGTGTGATCACTGAAACCATGTTGAAGGTAGCACTTGTGCTTGGATGCCTCCTGAGCCTCGCTCTGGCCAATCCTGTAAGTTTGGCTTTAATATACTCAACATCATTATCAGTGATCATATTTTGTAGATGTCATTGTTATAATTGTTGTCCTAAAGCTCATTACAGGTAGTATTCTACATGTAACTTGTGAATTTTCTACAGATGGACGGGGGGCACAAACGACTAGCCCGCTCTAATTCTGGGTCTAGCTCTGGTGAGGTGAGTTTCTTCTCCATCCTCTACAATCAAACCACACATGAACGTCAGTTACTGTAAAACTCCTGAGAGAATCCTGTGTTGTGTCATTGACAACAAATTTTTCTGTTTTCTCTGTAGGCTACCACTACCGCCACCACTGCAACTACTACTGCTCGTGTTGACTTTGACAACTTGACCCGAGAACAACTAATCCAGCTTTATATTAATCTCTTTCGAGGATAATTACCTTTAGTTATGGAGCACTTTTCAAATTACAAGTTACAAAGTGCTTCACAAGGCAGAAAAATCAAACAGACAAGTCATAAGATCATCAGGTTGCTTTAAAATGCTACTGGACAATCTGTTGTGATTTTCAAGTTTAAATCCTGTTGTTTTTCAGCAGACCACACTGCCAATAAAGTTCATAAATGTAAAATATATTGACTCCGTTCTGTGTGTCTGTGTGTGTGTGTGTGCATGAGTGTGTGTGCGTATGCATGCATGTGTGTGTTTGCAGTAACACTTCATTTGAAGTCTTCCTAGTGAGCAGCTGTCATGACATTTTTAAATGTCTATCAATTAACACAATTTGTAGTTAGATGTATACAGTGGTGGAAAAAAGTTTTCAGACACCCTTAAAATTTTCACAATCTTAAATATTATCTTGAAATATTTGTGGAAAAATCTTTTTTGGGTTTCAAATGGTGCGGCTGCATTAGACAGACACAAACAAATACTAATGCTATTTTTTCTTTACTGTTTACAAGAAAAAGTAACAAAACTCAATTCTTGACAGTTTTAATA
Organism: Dascyllus trimaculatus; assembly: GCA_024666655.1. Taxonomy (NCBI): domain Eukaryota; kingdom Metazoa; phylum Chordata; class Actinopteri; family Pomacentridae; genus Dascyllus; species Dascyllus trimaculatus. The sequence continues at coordinate 22,627 of JAMOIN010000227.1, forward strand.
TGTCAGTTCTCAACATTGTTGGTATGAAAGTCAAAAAAGAACAGAGAATGTGTTCAAAACTGAGCAAGAATAAATAAACCATCACATCATCAAATTAATACTTAGTTGTCCTGCCATTAGCACGCAGTAGAGCTCTAATCCTGGCTGGCATGTTCCACACAAGTCTTTCACACTGTTGAGGGGTCATCTTGTCCCATTCTTCTAAATTCCTGGGTTTATGCTTTGAAACAAACCTTTTCTTAATCCACCACAGATTTTTAATGGAACTCATGTCCGGGATTATGCTGGCCTCTCTAACACCTGGGGCCGTATTCACAAAGCTTCTTAGAATTCTCTGAGAGAACTCCTAACTTAGCCTTAAAATTCCTAGCAAGGAATCTTAGCTGGAAGTTTCTGACAGCAACTCTGAGCAAGGAGGGCCCAGAAACTTTTATCTTAGTGAGGAGGTGTGGTTGACCCCGTTGCTAGGTGTGATGCAGTCTTCTAAAGGCTGTGATTGGTTGTTACAAAAAGGGGAAAGACAAAACAAAAATACGCTCTGCGCTCCTAGTAATGAATGGACAGTAAAATCAACCATCATATAACTTGGACTGTATTCACAAATGTATAAACGTGACATTAATTTTATGTCACAATGATGAAACTCGGCAAAATAATTTGATTGTCACACAGCTTCAGATGTTTGAACGTACCTCATTCACATGCCGATTATATTGATTTGCTTATTGTTATGTTTACTGTCCATGCTGGTCATTTTACTACTTCATGTGTTTGATATTAATGGTGGACACAGACTCAGATGTCAGCAGGTCCTGTGTTTGCTGTGAGAAGCACTGGTACGAGCTGTAATCCCAAGCAAGAGCGGAGATTGAAAGCGAACAAACCGCGCAACAATACGAGGCTGTGAAAGCGCCGTAATGGTCTGACTGGTCTGACTGGTCTCTCTGCTGACAGAGGGTTGTGACAGACCCAAGTCATCACTGCTACACTGCTGCATTTTACATGTGGCCAGGTATCAATGATGTGATGACTTTCATCTCAGGAGTTATCCCTCTATGGTACGATGTTGCCTCTAGGCAACATACCCATTTTTGCCCTTTTACATTTGCACAATACCTCCCCAGTTATGATATAATACTTTGAAAAAGAGCCAGGACCATAAGAAACTGTTAGCAGTGTTTGAATTTGTCAAATGACTTTTTGGAGGCCATGCTAACAACCTTTTTTGCAGACTGTCCCACAGCGCATCAGCTCAACCATTTTTCTCAACAAAAATGGTCTGAAAATGTCTTTTTCTGGACTTTTTCAGCCTGGAAAAAAATTGATTCACAATAATAGGTGTGTAAAGCTTATTTTCCAATAGTTTAGTGTACTTTATTTGCTAATTAAATAATGGAAACTTGTTAAAATGCAAATGTTGCCTTGAGGCAACACCGTACCATTATGGATTCACCATGACACCATGATGAACAAAGATCCACTGTGTTGGAACAGTCCAGCAGAATCAACTGGCAAGGTGTAGCTTCTCATGGAATAAAGCCATGAAGAGGAAAGGCAGAGGAGCCTTTGAAGAGAAAGCCACAAGCCATTATGTAGTCCAATTCAGGGCAGTGAAATGGCATCACAATCGTGCTGTCCATCCCCTCTCAACCTTTGCCTCAGCCAACCCAACGATCTCTGTGCAAAGATGGGATAAGACAAAAAAAAGAAGCAGTGCAGGTTACCTGCCCAGGTGTCCTGCAGACATACAATAAGAGTATGGGAGGAGTGGATCTTCTGGACTTGCTGATTGCTCTCTACAGAACAAAGTTCAGGTCAAGGAAGTGGTATCACAAGATTGTGTACCACATGATGGATTTCACTCTAGTCACTGCTTCTGTGTCCAGAAGACAGATGTATACAGCTTGTTTAAATTTAAAGCTGAAGTTGAAAGTTACATTTGCAACAAGAGGAAACTCTTGAAGAAGATGAGGAGACCATCGTAGAATGTTGAGAGGGACCTGGCTGAGAAGAAGCGCAGAGGTCCTTCCTCATTAGTGCCATCAACACCTGTGCGTCAGGACAACACTGACCATTGGCCTGTGTGGGTGGAGAAAAAGGGCCGAAGCAAATACCCTGGATGTAAGGGGAGAGTGAAAGTGCAGATCAAAGTGTGTCACTTATCTATGCTTCACTGGTGAGAAGAACTGCTTTATGAATTTCCATAATCAGTGAGTCTGCTTATAGACTCATTCATCCCAATAGATTGTTCCACAATGGTACAATGTTGCCTGCAGGCAACATTCAGACACGTAATCTGATGAAAAGAGTTATATTGAACATTTTAACACTTCAAGTGGCATGCATTTTAACCTGTTAAGGCTATTGAGTATTTTCCATGTGTTTTTTGAAAAAGAATTGTTCAAATTTGAAACAATATTCTCTTTTTTCATTACTTACCTTTATGGTACAGTGTTGCCTCAAGGCAACAAACCCCAAAAAGTACCCCCAAAAAATTATTTCTTAAAATTTTTTTTAGATTATGTTTATTTGCTCTATTCTATGACAGAAAAAACCTACAAACATTTTTTTCCCAGCTGACATCATAATGTGTACCATAGAGGGTTATTGCGTTACTGCGCTGAATGGGACAGTAAACTCATCTCTGATGAGGTCAACCACAAACATTATCCCTGCATGATCGAGCCGGTAGTGTGTTATTAAATCGCTGTCATTAACGTACAGAGATTATCTCTCCTTCCTCTCGGTCTTTCTGCTGGTCTGCTCTTATCACGTCATTTGGAGAGATACAGAAACTCAGAGTAAAAAGTTTAAGATGATATAATTTCTACAATTACAGCCTTGCAGGATCTAAAGCCATGATCTAAAAGTGGACCACGTACAGTGCAGGTGGAACACTGGACACCAGTTTGGTTTGATCTTCAGGCGTGTTTCCAGACAGACAGACAGACAGATAGATAGATAGATAGAAAAAAATTGGTATCTTGCTTGTTCTTGTCAATGAGTAAATATATCTGGGGCTATTAGCGCGGTGCTGTTGGCAACAGACGACCAAAAACAGACTTGAACAGGATTTGAATTGTTTATTTTCCAGAAGAACAACAAACTACAATCCTAAACTAATATGAGGAGTTTCAAAATTGAATTCCGGCTGGAAGCAACACAGCTGTGTGTTTGTGTTGCTGCAGCAAGAACCATGAAAGAAAGCTTCAGGGAAAGTGTTAACAGACACACACACACACACACACACACACACACACACACAGAACTGAGTCCATATATATTTGACATTGATGAACTTTACTGGCAGTGTGGTCTGCTGAAAAACAACAGGATTTTAAATTAATAAATCACAACAAATTGTCCAGTATCATTTTAATGCAACATAAATAAAAGCTGATGATCATCTGACCTGTCCGTTTGTTTTTTATGCCTTGTAAAGCACTTTGTTACTTGTAATTTGACAAGTGCACCATAACTAAAGGTAATTCATGTGTGGTTTGATTGTAGAGGATGCAGAAGAAACTCACAACATCAGAGCTAGAACCAGAATCAGAGTCTAAGTGGGCAAGTCGTTTGTGCCCCCCGTCCATCTGTAGAAAATCCACAAGTTACACACTGAATATTACCTGCAATGTGCTGTACTACAATAATAATAACAACGACATCTACAAAACATGATCAGTGATAATGATGTTGAGTATATTAAAGCCACACTTACAGGTTTGGCCAGAGTGAGGCTCAGGAGGCATCCAAGCACAAGTGCTACCTTCAGCATGGTTTCAGTGATCACACCTGTGAAAACAAAGACAATTAAAAAATAAAAAAAACATTTGGTCAAAGTAAACAAAAAATTCTACCATCCTCCTTCACAAAATATTACAACAAAAGATCCATATAGTTACCATCAAGTCTTAGCTTCAGCAGACTGTCTCTTAGATATCAGGGAGCTTGTTGTAGTGTTAATCTGAATGTGGAGCTGTTCTTTTATACACTTTCAAGAGCAGCATTTTTGGGAAACTGCACTTGATAAGAAATCTTTCACCTCCACATTTCCAGGTGTGTTTAATGATTACAGATAGAAAGGCTTAATAAGTCTTGCTAATATAAATGACAGGCCTGTTCCTATTAATTTGTCTCATAGGATTCTCTGCTCAGTAACCAACTGATCCAGATGAACCAGCCTGTTCTAGAGGATGCTGACTGTCAAGCTTTATTCAGATGGGTGTCAAAGAATTTCCAAAAGATGGAAAAGACAGTTCCATCAAATGTGTTTCTGTTCAGAAATATTAATTCAGTGATTTTTCTCATGAGCATGACTTTGTGTGTTTACACTGACATTTTTCTTCTGCAGTGCATTGTTGCCCTTTTAACTGACGATGGCTCTTTTATAATCTTAGATCCATCTGCAGGTTTTATTCCACTGCTGACAAGAACACCATAATGGTTTGCATTTCCTTTTGCAAAAAGATATCTTGTATCATTGCCTGGTTTAAGTTAAGATGGACAACACACCGCAAAGTTGTGTTAATGCAACGGCTTTGGCCTCCAGTGAAGTCTACGTTCATTCAAACCAAACATTTTCAATTACTCACAGGTTGTATTTGCAGAAGTTTTACATTTAAAAGTGTACCTGATATTCTATCCATCTCATTAACATACATGAACAGGACAAAATACTGAACGATATCAGTATTAAGAGAACCGCAATATTTTCTCCCAAAGCTGTGTACAAAATACACTGGATTTTAGACAGACCAAATCAAGGAGCAACTATGACCCTCTTCCTTTTTGTAAGATATATTCCTGATGTATTGAATTTTTTTTCAGAAGCATGCACAAACAAAAAGGACCTGTGTGCATGACTCATGTCCAGTGACAGTGACAGGAGTAGCTCCAAGTCTTGCATGGACATTGGACATTATGGATTTTCCCTCTAAATACACCTTTTATTTTATTTTATTTTATTAGCTTCATTTAGTTTTCAGAGTGACTTTGCTTGATTAGGTTTAGTTTTTATTACTTTAAAATGCTTACTTTTAGGTTCTTTTTAGCTTCAATACAAGTCTTTTTCTCTCACAATGTGATAAGGATTTGTCACACACGCACACACACACACACACACACACACACACACACACACACAGAAAAATGACAAAACATTGCATATTACCACTGACATGCATGTTCAGTCTCTACCCATCAGGATTGGCACACTGCAGGTGCCACAACATGCAAACACCAGGTCTTATTATTATAAATCAAATGACTTAGTGGTTCAGGTGAGTTCCAGGCAACACCCAATGAAGTCTGCATTTCTGTCTGCCACCTCTTGTTTCAGGAAAATGCTCATTAGTTTGGCTTCATCCACTCCAATAAGTGTTTATGTTACACTCACATAATGATCAGAGAACATTTTCAATGTCAAAGATTCATTTTGTTCCTTCCAGTTAAATTGTCATCATGTCTGAAATCATGTGCTGTTGCTAAGAAAAGACATCAGAAACAGTGAAGAGACACTTGTTCCTCCTCTTCAGGGAGGTCTTTCATGAATGCCGCAAATACAATCTGTGATTAACTGAAAAAGCTTGGTTTGAATAAATGTTTCACACAGGATGTGGCACTGGTTGTAGCTTTAAACATCTCTAAAACTACTTTGGCACACAAACTAAATATATTAAGCCTTAAAATAACCTGAGCATCATCATCCACAGGGTTGGCGGTTGCCATCAGTCTTAAGATGCACTGCAAAAGAAAAATAAAGTATAAACACACAAACTCGTGCTCATGAGAAGGGGCCAGTTTCAAATGTCTGATCATTAACACATTTGATGGAATTGTCTTTTAGGAAGTTTTTTCCATCTTCTGGAAATTCGTTGAAACCCATCTGAATAAAGCTGACAGTCAGCATCCTCTAGAGCAGGCTGCTTTATCTGGATCAGTTGGTTACTGAGCAGAGAATCCTATAAGACACACTAGTAGGAACAGGCCTGTCATCTAATTTAGCAAGGTTGATTAGGCCAGGATTTTTCTTTATCTGCCTCGATCTAATAGGGATGTGGCTTCTGTCTGTAATCATTGGACGCACCTTGATATGTGGAGGTGGAAGATTTCTTAAAAAGTATAGTTTCCCAACAATGCTGCTCCTGAAAGTGTATAAAAGAGAAGCTCCACATTCAGAGCAACACTACAACAAGCTCCCTGACATCTAAGACACAGTCTTGACGGTAACTATATGAATCTTTTGTTGCAGTATTTTGTGAAGGAGGATGGTAGAATCTTCATTATTTTTTTTATTTTTACTTTGACCACATGGCTTATTTATTTTTTAACTATTTTTGTTTTCACAGGTGTGATCACTGAAACCATGTTGAAGGTAGCACTTGTGCTTGGATGCCTCCTGAGCCTCGCTCTGGCCAATCCTGTAAGTTTGGCTTTAATATACTCAACATCATTATCAGTGATCATATTTTGTAGATGTCATTGTTATTATTGTTGTCCTAAAGCTCATTGCAGGTAGTATTCTACATGTAACTTGTGAATTTTCTACAGATGGACGGGGGGCACAAACGACTAGCCCGCTCTAATTCTGGTTCTAGCTCTGATGAGGTGAGGTTCTTCTCCATCCTCTACAATCAAACCACACATGAACGTCAGTTACTGTAAAACTTCTGAGAGAATCCTGTGTTGTGTTGTTGACAACAAATGTTTCTGTTTTCCCTGTAGGCTACCACTACCGCCACCACTGCAACTACTACTGCTCGTGTTGACTTTGACAACTTGACCCGAGAACAACTAATCCAGCTTTTTATTAACCTCTTTCGAGGATAATTACCTTTATTTATGGAGCACTTTTCAAATTACAAGTTACAAAGTGCTTCACAAGGCAGAAAAATCAAACAGACAATTCATAAGATCATCAGGTTGCTTTAAAATGCTACTGGACAATCTGTTGTGATTTTCAAGTTTAAATCCTGTTGTTTTTCAGCAGACCACACTGCCAATAAAGTTCATAAATGTCAAATATATTGACTCCGTTCTGTGTGTGTGTGTGTGTGTGCATGAGTGTGTGTGCGTATGCATGTGTGTGTTTGCAGTAACACTTCATTTGAAGTCTTCCTAGTGAGCAGCTGTCATGACATTTTTAAATGTCTATCAATTAACACAATTTGTAGATAGATGTACACAGTGGTGGAAAAAAGTTTTCAGACACCCTTAAAATTTTCACAATCTTAAATATTATCTTGAAATATTTGTGGAAATATCTTTTTTGGGTTTCAAATGGTGCGGCTGCATTAGACAGATACAAACAAATACTAATGCTATTTTTTCTTTACTGTTTACAAGAAAAAGTAACAAAACTCAATTCTTGACAGTTTTAATGTGTCAGTTCTCAACATTGTTGGTATGAAAGTCAACAAAGAACAGAGAATGTGTTCAAAACTGAGCAAGAATAAATAAACCATCACATCATCAAATTAATACTTAGTTGTCCTGCCATTAGCACGCAGTAGAGCTCTAATCCTGGCTGACATGTTCCACACGAGTCTTTCACACTGTTGAGGGGTCATCTTGTCCCATTCTTCTAAATTCCTGGGTTTATGCTTTGAAACAAACCTTTTCTTAATCCACCACAGATTATTAATGGAACTCATGTCCGGGATTAAGCTGGCCTCTCTAACACCTGGGGCCGTATTCACAAAGCTTCTTAGAATTCTCTGAGAGAACTCCTAACTTAGCCTTAAAATTCCTAGCAAGGAATCTTAGCTGGAAGTTTCTGACAGCAACTCTGAGCTAGGAGGGTCCAGAAACTTTATCTTAGTGAGGAGGTGTGGTTGACCCCGTTGCTAGGTGTGACGCAGTCTTCTAAAGGCTGTGATTGGTTGTTACAAAAAGGGGAAAGACAAAACAAAAATACGCTCTGCGCTCCTAGTAATGAATGGACAGTAAAATCAACCATCATATAACTTGGACTGTATTCACAAATGTGTAAACGTGACATTAATTTTATGTCACAATGATGAAACTCGGCAAAATAATTTGATTGTCACACAGCTTCAGATGTTTGAACGTACCTCATTCACATGGCGATTATATTGATTTGCTTATTGTTATGTTTACTGTCCATGCTGGTCATTTTACTACTTCATGTGTTTGATATTAATGGTGGACACAGACTCAGATGTCAGCAGGTCCTGTGTTTGCTGTGAGAAGCGCTGGTACGAGCTGTAATACCAAGCAAGAGCGGAGATTGAAAGCGAACAAACCGCGCAACGATACGAGGCTGTGAAAGACCGTAATGGTCTGACTGGTCTGACTGGTCTCTCTGCTGACAGATGGTTGTCACAGACCCAAGTCATCACTGCTACATTGCTGCATTTTACATGTGGCCAGGTATCAATGCTGTGATGACTTTCATCTCAGGAGTTATTGCGTTACTGCGCTGAGTGGGACAGTAAAGTCATCCCTGATGAGGTCAACCACAAACATTATTTCTGCACGATCGAGCCGGTAGTGTGTTATTAAATCGCTGTCATTTAACGTACAGAGAATATCTCTCCTTCCTCTCGGTCTTTCTGCTGGTCTGCTCTTATCACGTACAGTGCAGGTGGAACACTGGACACCAGTATGGTTTGATCTTCAGGCGTGTTTCCAGACAGACAGACAGACAGACAGATAGATGGATATACAGATAGATAGACAGATAGATAGACAGATAGATAGATAGATAGATAGACAGATATATAGATAGATAGATAGATAGATAGATAGATAGATAGATAGATAGATAGATAGATAGATAGATAGATAGATAGATAGATAGATAGATAGATAGATAGATAGATAGAAAAAAATGGTATCTTGGTTGTTCTTGTCAATGAGTAAATATATCTGGGGCTATAAGCGCGGTGCTGTTGGCAACAGACGACCAAAAACATACATGAACGGGACTTGAAATGTTTATTTTCTATAAGAACAACAAACTACAATCCTAAACTAAGATGAGGAGTTTCAAAATTGAATTCGGGCTGGAAGCAACACAGCTGTGTGTTTGTGTTGCTGCAGCAAGAACCATGAAAGAAAGCTTCAGGAAAAGTGTTAACACACACACACACACACACACACACACACAAACAGAACTGAGTCCATATATATTTGACATTGATGAACTTTATTGGCAGTGTGGTCTGTTGACAAACAACAGGATTTAAATTAATAAATCACAACAAATTGTCCAGTATCATTTTAATGCAACATAAATAAAAGCTGATGATCATCTGACCTGTCCGTTTGTTTTTTATGCCTTTTAAAGCACTTTGTAACTTGTAATTTGACAAGTGCACCATAACTAAAGGTAATTCATGTGTGGTTTGATTGTAGAGGATGGAGAAGAAACTCACCTCATCAGAACTAGAACCAGAATCAGAGTCTAAGTGGACAAGTCGTTTGTGTCCCCCGTCCATCTGTAGAAAATCCACAAGTTACACATTGAATATTACCTGCAATGTGCTTTAGGACAATAATAATAACAGCAACGACATCTACAAAACATGATCACTGATAATGATGTTGAGTATAATAAATCCACACTTACAGGATTGGCCAGAGTGAGGCTCAGGAGGCATCCAAGCACAAGTGCTACCTTCAGCATGGTTTCAGTGATCACACCTGTGAAAACAAACACAATTAAAAAATAAAAAAACATTTGGTCAAAGTAAACAAAAGATTCTACCATCCTCCTTCACAAAATATTACAACAAAAGATCCATATAGGTACCATCAAGTCTTAGCTTCAACAGACTGTCTCTTAGATATCAGGGAGCTTGTTGTAGTGTTGCTCTGAATGTGGAGCTTTTCTTTTATACACTTTCAAGAGCAGCATTTTTGGGAAACTGCACTTGATAAGAAATCTTTCACCTCCACATTTCCAGGTGTGTTTAATGATTACAGATAGAAAAGCTTAATAAGTCTTGCTAATATAAATGACAGGCCTGTTCCTATTAATTTGTCTCATAGGATTCTCTGCTCAGTAACCAACTGATCCAGATGAACCAGCCTGTTCTAGAGGATGCTGACTGTCAAGCTTTATTCAGATGGGTGTCAAAGAATTTCCAAAAGATGGAAAAGACAGTTCCATCAAATGTGTTTCTGTTCAGAAATATTAATTCAGTGATTTTTCTCATGAGCATGACTTTGTGTGTTTACACTGACATTTTTCTTCTGCAGTGCATTGTTGCCCTTTTAACTGACAATGACTCTTTTATAATCTTAGATCCATCTGCAGGTTTTATTCCACTGCTGACAAGAACACCATAATGGTGTGCATTTCCTTTTGCAAAACCATATCTTGTATCATTGCCTGGTTTAAGTTAACATGGACAACACACCGCAAAGTTGTGTTGATGCAACGACTTTGGCCTCCAGTGAAGTCCACGTTCATTCAAACCAAACTTTTTCAATTAATCTCAGGTTGTATTTGCAGAAGACCTCCCTGAATAGAAGGAATAAGTGGCTCTTCATTGTTTCTGATCTCTTTTCTTTGCAACAGTACATGATTTCACACATGGTGACAATTTAACTGTAACAAACCACCATTTTCCTGAAACAAGAGGTGGCAGGCAGAAATGCACCCTTCACTGGGTGTTGCCTAGAAATTTCCTTGAGCCACTAAATCATTTGATTTGTAATCATAAGACCAGGTATTTCTGTGGTGTGGCATCTGTTTCCCAGTTTGCCAATCCTGATCAGATTAGATTCCATGCCTGTCGGTAGTAATATGCAGTGGTTTATGGCTTTACAAAAATTAATATTTAGATTTGACACTGAAACAAATCTATTTGGACTGTAGTATTTCTAATAGGGATCATTCAGTGACTGATATTCCTCCTCTTCAGGGAAGTATTCCATGAACACCATAAGTGAAAACTGTACTTAATTTCATAATTAAAAAAAGCTCTGCTTGAATGAATGTAGACTTTTACTAGAGGCCGAAGCCGTCCCATTAACACAGCTTAGCTGTGTCAGACGGAGCACACCAGCACTTTAACTTTAATAGTTTTTTTGTTGATGCTGTGCTGTACTAAACAGCTTTACATTTAAAAGTGTACCTGATATTCTATCCATCTCATTAACATACATGAACAGGACAAAATACTGAACAATATCAGTATTAAGAGAACCGCAATATTTTCTCCAAAAGCTGTGTACAAAATACACTGGATCTTAGACAGACCAAATCAAGGAGCAACTACGACCCTCTTCCTTTTTGTAAGATATATTCCTGATGTATTTAATTTTTTTTCAGAAGCATGCACAAACAAAAAAGACCTGTGTGCATGACTCATGTCCAGTGAAAGTGATGGGATCAGCTCCAAGTCTTGCATGGACATTGGACATTATGGATTTTCCCTCTAAATACACCTTTTATTCTATTTTATTAGCTTCATTTAGTTTTCAGAGTGAGTTTGCTTGATTAGGTTTAGTTTTTATTACTTAAAATGCTTACTTTTAGGTTCTTTTTAGCTTCAATACAAGTCTTTTTCTCTCACAATGTGATAAGGATTTGTCACACACACACACACACACACACACACACACACACACACACACACACACACACATACACAAAAGAATGACAAAACATTGCATATTACCACTGACATGCATGTTCAGTCTCTACCCATCAGGATTGGCACACTGCAGGTGCCACAACATGCAAACACCAGGTCTTATTATTATAAATCAAATGACTTAGTGGTTCAGGTGAGTTCCAGGCAACACCCAATGAAGTCTGCATTTCTGTCTGCCACCTCTTGTTTCAGGAAAATGCTCATTAGTTTGGCTTCATCCACTCCAATAAGTGTTTATGTTACACTCACATAATGATCAGAGAACATTTTCAATCTCAAAGATTCATTTTGTTCCTTCCAGTTAAATTGTCATCATGTCTGAAATCATGTGCTGTTGCTAAGAAAAGACATCAGAAACAATGAAGAGACACTTGTTCCTCCTATTCAGGGAGGTCTTTCATGAATGCCGCAAATACAATCTGTGATTAATTGAAAAAGCTTGGTTTGAATAAATGTTTCACACAGGATGTGGCACTGGTCATAGCTTTAAACATCTCTAAAACTACTTTGGCACACAAACTAAATATATTAAGCCTTAAAATAACCTGAGCATCATCATCCACAGGGTTGGCGGTTGCCATCAGTCTTAAGAGGCACTGCAAAAGAAAAATAAAGTATAAACACACAAACTCGTGCTCATGAGAAGGGGCCAGTTTCAAATGTCTGATCATTAACACATTTGATGGAATTGTCTTTTAGGAAGTTTTTTCCATCTTCTGGAAATTCTTTGAAACCCATCTGAATAAAGCTGACAGTCAGCATCCTCTAGAGCAGGCTGCTTTATCTGGATCAGTTGGTTACTGAGCAGAGAATCCTATAAGACACACTAGTAGGAACAGGCCTGTCATCTAATTTAGCAAGGTTGATTAGGCCAGGATTTTTCTTTATCTGCCTTGATCTAATAGGGATGTGGCTTCTGTCTGTAATCATTGGACGCACCTTGAAATGTGGAGGTGGAAGATTTCTTAAAAAGTATCGTTTCCCAACAATGCTGCTCCTGAAAGTGTATAAAAGAGAAGCTCCACATTCAGAGCAACACTACAACAAGCTCCCTGACATCTAAGACACAGTCCGCTGAAGCTCAGGCTTAAAGGTAATTAAATGAATCTTTTGTTGCAGTATTTTCTAATGGAGGATTGTAGAATTTAAATTATTTTTTTATTTTTACTTTGACGAAATAGTTATTTATTTTTAAATTATTTTTGTTTTCACAGGTGTGATCACTGAAACCATGCTGAAGGTAGCACTTGTACTTGGATGCCTCCTGAGCCTCGCTCTGGCCAGTCCTGTAAGTGTGGCTTTAATATATTCATAACAATATACATATTTTATACAGTAGTATATACAATATATTATTATTTTAATAAAGCACAATGCAAGTAATATTCAATGAGTAACTTGTGTATTTTCTACAGATGGATGGGGGGCATAAACGATTTGCCCGCTCAAACTCTAATTCTGCTTCTAATGAGGTGAGTTCCTTCTTCATCCTCTAGAATCAATCCACATGTTACTGTAAAATTTTTGAGACAATCTTCTGCTGTGTCTTTGACAAAAAAAATGTTTCTGTTTTCTTTGAAGGCTACCACTACCACTACTACCGCTGCTGGTGCCACTCTCAACTCGTCCCAAATACAACAACTAATCCAGTTCTTGACTTCCCTCTTACAAGGATAATTCCAATTAGTTATGGAGCACTTTTTAAATTTCAAGTCACAAAGTGCTTTACAAGGCAGAAAAATCAAACAGACAGGTCATAAAATCATCAGGTTATTAAAATGACAATTCGGTGGATGAAAACCTATACAGTGTTGGAAAAGGTGAAAACATTTTTGAGAGAAATAAAGGACAGTTCATAGGAAACTACATGTCACATAAAATCAGGAAAGAAGTAAACAGCCATATCTTCCTACTGCTGCTACAACTACTAAAGCTGGTCCATTCTAATATCTGAAATTCAACCAGAAACCATGTGAATGAAAACCAGTTTTATGAGGATCTTTAATGCCAACTCTATTTCCTGTTGGTTTTAAAATGTTTCTTGAGAATTTGTTCTGATTTTCAAATTTAAATCATGTTGTTTTTCACCAGACCACACTGCCAATAAAGTTAATTAATGCAAAATATATGGTCTCTGTTCTTTTTTTCATGTGTGTGTTTACAGTAACACTTCACCTGAAGTCCCACTATTGAGTAGTTGTGAATATTATTACTTATTTTCAATGGTCAGTAGGAGGTGCTTTTACATGCACTGATCTGTTTTCTGGAACATAACCTGGGCATGTTACCAAGGTGATGTACCTCGCTAAGAAATGAACCACCATAGTACCAATAAACCAGAGTTGAACCTGAAGTTACTCCTTTTACCTCGGGTCCTGCTACAGGCCTCAAGAGCCTTGGGAAAAAGCCAGACATCATCACAAACCAACACTGACAGCAATCTTTCTGTGAGTCACGTGTTGATTAAGGTGTATTAAAGGTGTGAGCGAATAACACAAGGTAAATATGTCTGAAGGTCTCTGAAGACACAAAACAAGTCACACAGTCAGATGGTGGTGATGAGGTCAGTGTCTGTGCACAGTTCTGCCACATACAGTGGAACCTCATGTTACGAGTTTAATTCGTTCTGTGACCGAGCTCGTATTACAATATGCTCATTTTACAGATCAATTTTCCCCATTGAAATTAACTGAAATGTAATAACAGTTTTTCTCAGTCGCTTTGGTGCATTTCTCTGATCAGAATTAAAATTCTTAGAACTGTGAAGTTCAGCCTCCACAACATTTAGTCATTCGTGCACATCATAGTAGCAGTTTCTCATTCCTTCCAACAAATTGCAAATGCTTTTGGACATGCACCAATTGCTTTCATACAATTTTCTGCTGTGCTGGAACATTATCATTTACTCTTGTCATGTCAGTCAAAATGAACTCTACTTATGAATGCTGAATATTCATCCCCTATGAAACTAATAGTCCTCCTCTCATTGCTTGAGTCATTACATACAAAAATGCTGAAATAGTTGTCAAAATCTGTGGAGCTCCTCTTCGCTGCATTGCAAAGGATGATATTCGCTGTGATGTAGATGAGATATGTGGCCAGACAGACAGGAACATCTGATTGTGCATGAGTGATTTACAGTACTGTGTATGTTGTATGTTCAGTTCCAATATGTACTGCAATATTGTTTACAGTTGTGCACAGCTCTACCAAAAGGGTGTTTCTAATGTTTGTTGTTAATAAGTGTGTATTTTTCTTTTCCACAATGCTGTGAACAAATTAGAACTGCAAAGAACATATGCAGTAAAATGTGAAACATATGTATTTAGTGTCTTGTACTCAGTTACCTCACTAAATACAGTAATGTGTAACTTTACTGCAGTTTTCAAATGGCTGTGCAAATTGTGCATAGAGCTGTCTTTAACATTTTCAGGTAGAGTCACCAAGATCTGACTTTTTGCATTTGAAAACACTTCCAGAGTAAACTGTCACGATGAAAACACGACAAAGCCATTTGACTGTCTTGCTCATAAACAATGGTGTCAGGACTTTTCATGTTGATGACACGGACACTTTCATTGACATGAATACTTGCTTTTGAGGAATGAACTGTCCATTCTGAGCAAGTGGCACGCTTTTGCAGGTTATCAGCTAGGTTTTTCCAGTTTGTACTAGTTGTTTTGAGAAATGCACTAACTGTTGTGCACATGTTAATAGTTGATGTGAGAAATGCATCGAAACGACTGAGAAAAACTGTAATCAAAAAACAGCATGAGCTTCAAGTAAACGCTGATGTTTATTCAAAGCAGACTTTTTCGTGTGAACAGGAGGAATGTTGCACTCATTGAATACTTGGTTGGAAACACATCAGTCCAAATGGATTTTAGTGTCAAATTTGAACAACACTTTAAGTACAATCAGAAAACATTGCACGACTGACAGTCTCGATGCATCAGGACTGGCACATTGGTAAACAGATGCAACAACATGGAAATACCTGGTCTTAAGATTGCAAATCGAATGACTTAGTGGTTCAGGTAGGTTCCAGCCAACACCCAATGAAGTCTGCATTTCTGCCTGCCACCTCTTGTTTAAGGTAATTGGTCACTATTCTGGCTTTAGCTAATAAGATGTGTTGTTTGAGAAATGTTTGGTGTCTCAATGCATGATGGATCAAACACATTATTGCACAGTGCAGATGAGTGTTACAGTACAAGCTGCTAATTCGGTGACTTGGTGTTGGATTAATTTTCCCTGCAGGTTGTTTAGAATCAAAGCAGGTCCTGTGTCACAACTTTTAAACCGCGCATTTCTACTTTTTTCTCTGAGTTTGTGAGTTGAGTCAGATTGCTGGAGGTCATGGCAAGATGAAAAGTTTCCACCTTCAGGCAGAGTGTGAACTACAGGGCGATCAACTCCCTCTGAAAACATGATCTGTAAAACATCTGGGGAAGTCTCTTAAAAACATTGACAGCATGCTATTTTTGCAGTGCATTAGTATTTTTCTGTATTTTCATCATTATTTATCATGTGTAGAAATAGGCTGGTATTGATGCATCATTCATATCTGGAGGCTGATTCGTCACTAATTGACATTAAAACAAAGATACCAGCATGCAGGCTGTTCTTGCCATAAACAGTAAAGTGTAGCAGCGCTATCATAAATCTCACTCACATGAACTCAAAGATCAGGAAAACACAAACGCTGATGTAAACCTGATCATTTTTACTTCAGAGTACATCATCTCCACACAGCCAGAACGACATGAACATGAGTTTTTGGAATTGTTTCAGTGTAAATCATCATCCAAAATGAATTGTCGGAGCAATAGAAACTCATCTCTCCTTCCTCCAACAGGAGCCCTGACTAAATGTGTGACGTTTTTGCATTTTCACTGATTTACATTCACGCTAACTGATATTTTAACAGAACAACTGGTGTGGAGCTCATCAGACGGTTTCATTTTCCATTTACCATTGTCACAATGTGTCATGATCCGCATTTCAGTTCCTGGTCGTCTCCCTCTTTCTTTCTTTCCTTCTCCCTGTCTTCTTTTCCCTTTCTCTCTCCCTCTCGCTCAACCCTGCTTTCTTTTACTCTCCTTCACTCTCTCCCCTCATCAGCCAGCTCTGCCTGCAGCCCAGTTGACTGCTCCATTCACGACAGCTGCGATGGAACAGCTCACCTGCCACTAATCATCCTCCCTCAATAAAAGCCCCGGTTCATTCAGTCAATCTCCGCCAGTCCATAGACAATACTATCCTGTTTCTCTGCCGGTCCCGCTCTGTCTCTCCATGATCCACTACCAACCAGAACCCCCTGGACCCTGTCCCCCCAGCCAGCCTCTATCTGCTTCTGTTTCTACCTGCCACCTGTCTGCTTTCCCTCAGCCCACCTGTCCCTCTAGTTTAGTTTCTTTTCTGTGAGTATCCCCGTTTGGTTTGTCTTGCTTTAGTTAATTGGTATCAGTTTATCCTGTTTTGTTTGTGAGAATAGGTACTTGGTTTTTGTAGTTTAGCTCATGTCTTGTATTAAGTCTGGTTTCTCCATTCTGTTTTCCCCCTCAGTGTAGTTTCCTGTTTCAGTGCAGGTTTCTGTTGTAGTCAGTTTTCTTTGTCCCCGTTTGTTAGTTTTAGATCCCTCCTCGGTTGTTAGTTAAAATATTTCCTTGGTGTGGTTTTGCCCTTTTCTATGTTTGGTTTGATTTGCTCCAGTTGTTTTCCCATTCTTGTTTGGTTTAAGTTCAATCTTTTCAATAATAAATCATTTTTGAAAATTCCGCATGCCTCAGCCTGCTCTTTTTTCTGCGCCTGGGTTCTCAGCCCCCCCGTAACACAATGTGTGCCAACACTGCAAACAACATAATGATTTCTAAACTATTTCTTCGAACTTCTTCTACCTTGTAACTCGGGGACAAATCTACTTCTTACCTAAAAGTGACGTTTTAACTGAATTTACTTTTCAGTATTCACTAAATTTAAAGAGTGAGGCGTTGTGTAAATATATCTGCAGAAGACTGGGGCTGCTTGCTACACCTGTTGCATGTGAATGTTGTCCACTGTCAAACAAATTTTTAAATGACATTCCTTTTTTTATTTTCACTTTCAAATAGTTAAAAATTGCATTTTCGTTTTAAGTTTGACAACAAAAGCGTGAGGTGACCTGCATTTGTATATTATATACAGCACGTTAAGTTGTTGGAAATGAAATGCCAAATGGCCTTTTAATTTATATTTTTAACATGGTCATAGAGTACGTAAGGAGTTATGTGAAAATGAAAACTGAAATTGGAATATAGAATTTTCATTTTAAGTTGATCTCAAAACACACTTGAAACTAGAATAGCACTCAGAGAGCACAGACCTCCACCAAGCAGCTCATTTCACCCCATATTGGGATTTACACTCAGAAATAATAGTCCCAGGATTTTTTTATCTACATTATTAGATTCCTGAGCTAACAAAACAAACCCTTAACATTTGGATTCACATTGATATCATTAGTAGTTCAGTAGTTATTCACCAAAATCACATTTTGGGTAATGGCGGTTTCTTCTGGATCAAGCTCCATAGCTGTTGATTGTGCAACAGATCTGTTATCCTGTTTCAGCTGCATGTCTGTATCTTAATTTGTTACCTTCCAGTGATGACCATTCCACAGGCCTTCTATTTTTTCCTGCTTGTTCTCTCCATGGATGTGTCTGGATCTGGAGCTCAACATCCCTGATCTGCAGTTCCACGTCCCTGATCTGCAGCCGCTGTCCTCCTATCCCCACCCCAACCTCTCCTGCTATCCCTCCCTCCTTCCTCTTCCCCACTCCCAACCCAATCAGTCGAAGCAGATTGCCGCCCTCCCTGAGCCTGGTTCTGTCAGAATTTTTTTTCCTGCTTCCCTATCATAGGGGGTTTTTGGTTCCTTCCCACTGCCGCTGATTGCTTGCTCATAGGGAATCCAAAAGCATCTTTGGATTGTTGGGTTTTCTATTTCCTGTTTTTCTGTTTTCTGTTCTTGTTACAATGTTTAGCGCTATGTGACCACTTATGTTGTAAATATATGAATAAAAATGAATTGAATTGAATTTAACCCCTGTGTCAACCAATTAGCTGTCAAGATTAGATTTCATTCAACATTTCAACATTTGCGATTGCTCACTCTGACCTCAGTTCTCACAAGAGACGTAAAGATTGTGGCTCAGAGTTGTTTCTGGTGTTTTGTCAAACTTTTTTTTAAAGAAATATTTGTTAATAAAATGTCACAGTTTTCTCACGTGTCATCACTTTTTAATATTTAAAATTTGATAGAATTTCTAATGGATATATACTACTTTGAAGAAAAAACAGAGACCGTATATTTTCCATTTATGCAGTTTATTTAGTAGATATCATGGAGAACTCTTAGTTTTGATCCGTGTGTTTTACTGAACTCCAATGGTGAGTGTGGTGTGGTCAAAATTTGAATTTGAACAGAGTAAATCTCAACAAAATCTCAGTGAAACAAGTGATACAAAACAGTGATGAAATCAGGTCTTGCATTCCCTTATTGCTTTCTGTTTGAACTGCAGATCTTTCTATGAACCAGCAGTAGTTGTAGTAGCCACAGTGGTAGTAGTGGGTGCAGCTGTAGTAGTTGTAAGAAGATTGAGGAGAGCCTGGAACAATTGTAGTAGCTGTGCTGAAGACAGTCCTGTAGTGGTAGAAGCCTTCAAGGGAAACAGAAACATTGATTGTCATATTATTCTCTCACAAATTTTACATTTTTTCTTACAGTCTTTCATGTGTGTGGTTCAATTGTAGAGGATGAAGAAGAAACTCACCTCATTAGAAGCAGAACCAGAGTCTAAGCGGGCAAGTCGTTTGTGCCCCCCGTCCATCTGTAGAACATCCACAAGTTACACGTTGAATATTACCTGCACTGT
>JAMOIN010000025.1:0-42079 GCA_024666655.1 Dascyllus trimaculatus
ATTACAGCATAGTTTATGTATACTGATGCACATATACTGTATCTGTTTGTGATAGTTTCACACCTGGCATATAAAAAATGAGTCCAAACCCATCCTGGCGTCTGTGACTTCTTGTGTGGGGGTATTTAACTAACTAGATAGCGGAAAAGGTTTCCGAGAGTCCAGTACATATCCCAGTAATCCGTTCTCATTGGTCACTATTGTACTCCGACAGGCAGCAAAAGCATCTTTCCAGGCATGTTGGAACTTGGGGTTCAGACAACAAAAAGACACAGGCCCCTCTGGGTCCTTCAATACAACATCCCAACATGCTCGCACTACATTCGTTCCTTTGATGAGGGACTTAGAGGAGAATTCATCATCTATAACAAAGACACCTCGCTCTGCAATTTTATGCCCTTCAATTTCAATATCTATAATGGCATGGCCTGAACAGGGGATTTTGAGGCCATTGGCTGCCTTAAACTTGATAAACAAGAGGAGTTCTTGAACACCACACTCAAGAAACTGCTTAGTCAGTACACTTTGCCTCATTAGGGTGGTTTGGGAACTAGTGTCTAACAGATCAGTCATTTTAACTCCTCCTATCGCCACTTCAACCTGTGGGTGTTCACAAATCAAAGCTGAGGTGATCATTCTCACAGCCTAACCCAGCCGCTTGGGTCTCAGCAGCAGGGGAAACTAGTTTAAAGCTGGCAAGGGACTTGAATGATTATTACAAAACCTAGCAATATGGCCTGTCTTCTTACAATGTCTGCAAATGGACTTACCATTGATGTCTCAAGTGTTAGAGGAAGGTGGGGGAACAAACAACGTTCTGGTGGGTGCTGAGGGGAGGCTCCTGAAGGTGGACTCCTGGGCTTAAGTTCCCAAATTAGTTCCTGAGCCCAATCCTTCAGCTGGTCTCTTAGCTCATTCATGATTTCCTTTTTTATCTCCTGCTTCCAGTCAACATCCTGAGAACAAGATCTATAGTGGCTATTGCCCCCAACAGTCTGTCTTCCTCGGCCCTTGCTGATCCTCTTCCAACAGCTGAGTTTCCTGTTGTAGGGCATCAAAGGTCCCATATAGATTTTGACAAGCGTACCTCCTCAGAGCTTGTAGCAATGGGCACTCCTCCAGCCCAGGCAGGAACTGCTCCTTCAGGTGGTCGTCTGTGGGGGCCTCATCTGGGGCATGTTGCTGTAGCCTGCTGTAGCCACAGGTTCATCAGCTTTCTTTTGGTACCTATAAAACTGTGACCTAATTACTACAATGGGTATTCTATCTCTGTAGAGGTCAATAAGTACAGAAAAGATTTTAGCTGTTTTCGCTGTATCACTGGCACTCTCATCCAACACCTGAACCTGTCTTTTATCCACCCCAGTCAACGCTCCCATTAAAATGCTCATTTTTTGCTGCTCTGTAGTACCAGCATACTATACCAGCATATCAGTCCTTAAAGCTGTTCTCTCCATTCCACTTACTTTATTTCTGAGTCTGGTCCCCCAAACTTACAGTTGTGGTCAAAAGTTTACATATTCTTGTAAAGAACATAATGTCATGGCTTTATTGAGTTTCCAGTTATTCCTACAACTCTGATTTTTCTGTGATAGAGTGACTGGAACAGATACTTTTTGTCACAAAAAACATTCATGAAGTTTGGTTCTTTTATGACTTTATTATGGGTTAAAAGAAAAAGTGACCAAATCTGCTGCCTCAAAAATACACATACAGCAACATGAATTGGCAATTTTGGTGACTTAGAAAGTTGTGTCAATGAAATGAGCTTCATAGCATGGCCTCTTAACTTCTTGTGAGAAATTATGAGTGACTAAAGCTGGTGACTTCTCTGAGGCCATTTAAATAGGGCTCACTGGATACAAACGCCCACAAACGCTACAATGGGAAAGTCAAAGGAGCTCAGCATGTTGCGGATCAGGTGGCCACAACTTGTAGTTCTTCAGTCCAGATTCTAAGTTTAAATTCCCTTAGTTGTATGAGTGCTCAAAAATAGCGTTTACCAGTAACTCACCAATAGAGGCAAAAAAGAAAGAGTCTGAGAAGTCGGTCTTCAGATTCAAAGATAAAAGTATTTATTCTGCAAAAAAATACAGGACAAACACAGTGAGAGATACCCCGGGGTAAGAACTCTGACAATCGCTTCTGATGAAACACAGTATAAAGTCACCTTTATACTGTGTGGCGCTGGGGTTTCCACGGCCTCAGCCCCCACCTTCTTTTACAGTAAGTTTTGGGAATTTTCCACAATGACCCCTCCCATCTTAAAAATAATGCTCACTAATGCTTAGATGAGCAGAGCCATCAGGAGGGCTTGCTGTTCCCTCCTGACCTCTCTCTCCACCCCAAATGAATGTCTTACAATCCTACAGAGTCTCCTCCTCTACAGACTGAGCTAGCATCCGGGCTGCCATATCTCAGAAGCAAAGTATCATGCTATCCACTTCAGGACAGGCTGTTGCCCACGCAACCAGTGCAGGTGCACCCCAGCTCCCTGCACCAAGGCAGGGAGTCAGAGCAACCGCAGAGTGACCGCACTCAACTTTGCTCAGCTTTTACAGCAGTTACTGGAAATGTTTGGGGAGTGTTTGAACCTTATTTTATTAACAAATACTTTAAATGATTTTTATTAACAAATACTTTAAATTTGCCTCTGCCTTTAAGCATCAGCCACTACAAGCACAGATCTGAAAAAGCAAATCACTGACTTGAACAAGTCAGGAAAGTCACTTGGAGCCATTTCAAAGCAGCTGCAGGTCCCAAGAGCAACAACGCAAACAATTGTAAGTATAAAGTGCATGGCACTGTTTTGTCACTGCCACGATCAGGAAGAAAAGGCAAGCTATCACCTGCTGCTGACAGAAAATTGGTCAGGAGGGTGAAGAGTCAACCGAGAACCACCAAAAAGCAGATCTGCCAAGAATTAGAAGCTGCTGGAACACAGGTGTCAGTGTTCACAGTCAAGTGTGTTTGGCATGGTCATGGACTGAGAGGCTGCCGTGCAAGAAGGAAGCCCTTGCTCCAAAAGCGGCACCTTAAGGCTCGGCTGAAGTTTCCTGCTGATCACATGGACAAAGATAAGACCTTCTGGAGGAAAGTTCTGTGGTCAGACGAAACAAAAATCAAGCTGTTTGGCCACAATACCCAGCAATAAGTTTGGCGGAGAAAAGGTGAGGCCTTTAACCCCAAAAATACCATACCTACTGTCAAGCACGGTGGTGGTAGTATTATACTGTGGGGCTGTTTTGCTGCCAATGGAACTGGTGCTTTACAGAGAGTAAATGGGATAATGAAAAAGGAGGATTACCTTTAAATTTTTCAAGATAACCTAAATCATCAGCCCGAAGGTTGGATCTTGGGTGCAGTTGGGTGTTCCAACAGGACAATGACCCCAAACACACATCAAAAGTGGTAATGAAATTGCTAAATCAGGCTAGAATTATGGTTTTAGAATGGCCTTCCCAAAGTCCTGACTTAAACCCCATTGAGAATATGTGGACAATGCTGAAGAAACAAGTCCATGTCAGAAAGCCAACAAATTGAACTGAACTGCACCAATTCTGTCAAGAGGAGTGGTCAAAGATTCAACCAGAAGCTTGCCAGAAGCTTGTGGATGGCTACCAAAAGCACCTAATTTAAGTGAAAATGACCAAGGGACATGTAACCAAATATTAGCATTGCTGTATGTATATTTTTGAGCCAGCAGATTTGGTCACTTTTTCTGTTAACTCATAATAAAGTCATAAAAGAACCAAACTTCATGAATGTTTTTTGTGACAAAGAAGTATCTGTTCCAATCACTCTATCAGGGAAAAATAAGAGTTGTAGGAATAACTGGAAACTCAAGAGAGCCATGACATTATGTTCTTTACAAGAATATGTAAACTTTTGACCACAACTGTAAGTTTGGGGGACCAGACTCAGAAATGAAGTAAGTGGAATGGAGAGAACTCAAAATCCAAATCCACAGCTCCTCTGATGCCCATGCTTCCGTCAAAAACGGTGTTGGCAGACACTGACTGCTGCTCGCCCCTCACTTCAGTTCTTCAGGATGCCGTGTGGTGTGTCTGGTGGCTCTCTGGAAGGCTGCTTTCCTGGAGTGCTCCTTCCAGCATCTGCTATAACCTGCTGCTCTCTCCCGTTCTCCTCTGTCTCAGATTAAAACGGGCTTGTCCCTGCCTCCCCACACCTTTTACCACAATTACCACATCTGGTAATTAGGTCAAGGTCTGCGAGTGTGGGCATGGCATTCCCAGGGTCAATTCATTTTTTTACAAGACTGTCAACACACTTAAAACAATTGGACACAAACAATCTAATTTAAAAATAATTTAAAATCACAGCAACCCAGGTAAGTCACCGTCTTGATGAACACTGTCCTGCAATGGAAGGTGGCATTTTTTGCCAAGGCAAATGGACTTTGATAAAAGTTTAGGGATAAGTGATGGGCAGTTGTGTTGAGTTTCATTTGTGTCATATGTAATACTCTGCACTACAGTAGGTGGTCTTTTCCAGCCAACGAGCTGCTTCCACTATAGTATAGTTTGATGTGTGACTACTTACATATAATCACTGGTTTGTTTTATGTTATGGTACATATATCTTGTTTAAAAGTATTTAACTTTAATCATGTGAACGACATAACCCTAATAAGGATGCAAGGTGCTGCCTCCAGCCAAATACACTTTTTTATATTTTACCTATAAATGCTTACACTTTAATTTTATGATTTGTCACTTGATTGTCAGGAATGTTGTGGGACTTTCCAATCCCAAAGGGGAGAAAATGTAAAGTAAAAAAAAAATGTTTAGAGTAAAAAATGTGAATATTGTACCTGGCATGTAGCTAACTGCTACATTGGCAACAGCCACATAGGCAAAAACATCACATGGCTGTCCTATATGCTGTTATCTTTGTTTGAGAAAGAGATCCCAGTGGCACACTGGCCACAGTGACTGGACTTTGGTCAGGATGATATGATAGGAGGAAGAGAGTATTGACAATGTGGCTTTAAAACATGGTAGTAATGGACTTTTATTAACAAATGCATCTATAACATTTTCAGTAAACACATATATATATATTTTTAAAAGTTTATTTTTGTTCAGGTATCATACTTAAAAGGTCTGTTGTATTATATAATCATATTGAATATGTAGTAGGTATTATGAATAATGTTGTATGCTGGATTGCTTCATGGGGTTGATCAATGATGTTTTAGAACAGGGTGCTGTTTATTTATACTTTACTTATCCAAGCCTACATATATATGTGTGTTTGTACCAGTTTTTTCCTCTTTCTCTATTCCTTGCTCTCTTTCAGCCAGAGATCCATAAGGGAGGATTCCACAGAGCCTGAAGACTCCCTGCAGTGAGACAGCACCCTCATTCTGCAACCCGGGTTTACAGGCGTTTCCCTGTTCCTGTTTTTTAATAAACCAAACATGAACTTTACCATACTGGTTTCTGAGAGTGACTGGAGCATCATCATGCAACATAAGTCATGGTGGAGACATGGTGTATACAAGGATAACATGGATCAAAGGACACAAACAAACTTGACATGATGTTCACTTTTCAGAATTCATTTGACATTTAATAATGACTTCATCGCAATAAATAAGAGCATAGTGAAAAAAAAACAACAATATTTATATATGTTTGCATGTGTGTAAACATGTTATATGTGTCTTTTCCTGTCTTGTCTGGATAATCTGTTTAAAAAGCAGATTTTTGCACATGCAAGAATTATTTTTTTTTCATTTTTCACACAAAAGTGGACAAAAGTTGTTATGAATTTAAATATGTATCAGTGTTTAGAATAATAAGTGCACTGGTGCTTAAGAATTGTGAACACACACACACACACACATATAGATATAGATACAGATAGACAGACAGATAGATATAGATGTAGATATATGAATTCATGTTGTGTCAGTTTACTTCTTCTTCCAGAAAGTTACTGATATTACATTAGTCTTCAAATCATTAAGATTACTTGGCCCTAAATTACCATGGGATTACTGAAATCACCAATTTTGTGTGGAAAATGTATCTAATAATTTTTCTTGAATATTTCTTCCCTTCCTCTCTCTCTGAATATATCAATAAATAATAGGATGCGATTGCTCTTAACTACCATACAAATTTAAGAACATATTTAAAAAAAAAATAAAAATCAAAGCAATAAACAGATTAACAGCAGCTTGATCTTTAACCTTATCCTAAAATGTATCAACAAGGCATGAGGTGTTTACATTAATCCTCAAATAATGGCGAAGTTCACTTTTTAAATAACACATCAACAAGCTACATGCACATGTAGGTATGTTATAAAAATATTGTAAATTAAAGCTGCCCCTACACATCTAAACCTAATGAGAGATGTACTTAAGCATCTTGAACTAGAGAAAATAAATTTCTCTCTGAAAAAGCAGGAAGAGAAATTTAAAAAAATCTGGCAACCCGTTATAGACCAGTTATGCAAAACGATTTCCAAATAAGAATCGAGTTAGACCCCTTTAGCTTTACTCAAACTGAGTTGGATCAGTACCATACAGCCCCCCCCCCCTCATTTATTTATTACTGTCCCACCCAACGCAGTAATGCAATAACTCCTGAGATGAAAGTCATCGCAACATTGTGATACCTGGCCACAGGTAAAATGCAACAGTATAGCAGTGATGACTTGGGTCTGTCACAACCCTCTGTCAGCAGAGTGACCAGTCAGACCATTACAGTGCTTTTACAGCCTCGTTGTGCGATTTGTTTTTTTCAATCTCCGCTCTCGCTTGGGATTGCAGCACGTACCAGCGCTTCTCACAGCAATCACAGGAATTGCTGACAGCTGAGTCTGTGTTCACCATTAATATCAAACACATGCTGGTAAAATTATCAGTATGGACAGTAAACATAACAATAAACAAATCAATACAATCAGCATGTGAACGAGGTATGTTCAAACATTTTGAAGCTTTGTAATTTAATTTTGCCGAGTTTCATCATCATGACATAAAATTAATGTCACGATTACACATTTCTGAATATAGTCCAAGTTATATGATCAGTTGATTTTACTGTCTATTCATTACTAGGAGCGCGGAGCACATTTTTCTTGTTACTTCTGACTGAAGTTAAAGATTCCATTTTACAATTCAAAGAAACATATATTACAGAGAATATATTACTAGGTGAGGATTGGAACATGGTTGTAGATGAATGGGGTGGCAGGTTCCCCAGTAAATTTACAGCCTCTCATCCTAACCCAATAATGGCAGAGTTCTGTAACCTTTTAAACCTTCATGACATTTGGAGAGAGAAACACCCACATCTGAAACAATTCTCCTGTTTTAAACCGGATGCCTCATCCAAATTCAGATTAGATTATTGGTTTGTAGCTGACACACTGATTAATCAGATATCCAATTGTGACATATTCCCAGCAGCCCTTACTGATCACTGTGGCACTGATCTAACAGTAATGCCTCCGATTATGAGGGAAAAAGGTTACTGGAAATTTAATGCCAATCTCTTAAAACACAATGAATATTGCAAAAGTATCTATGAACTCATACATATGACTCTATTAAAACATATACTCGGAAGTGGGAATTCTTAAAATACAAAATCTGTCAATATTTTATCTCATTTAGTAAAAGTATTAAGAAAAAGAACACCCAGAAAGAAGAAAATATAAAAGACATACTCTGAATTTCCATGAACCTATTGTTATCAGATAATGATAAAATCTAACTTTCCTTCTTGCAATCCACACTAGATGAAATATATGAGAGAAAAGCCTGAGGGGCATACATCAGGTCAAGAGCTAAATGGATGGAAGAAGGACGGGTAAAACTCTGCATATTTCTGCAGATTAGAAAGAAGAAGACAGGAGAGGAACGCCATTAAAACACTCATCATCAATGGTAGAGAAAGCTCAGACCCAACCTTAAACGTTAAAGAAATAAATACATTCTATCAAAACCTTTACATTTCCTGTAAGCAATCCCTGTGCTGAAGAATGGTCTGGCTCTCAAACTGATGTTTCATGATGTTTTATTTTCTCAAGAAGTAAGTAACACTATGTCAACACCATGTCAACACCAAGTCAACTCTTAAAAACCTTTTATCTCAGGTATTTAAGTCAAAGTCTTTTTATTGTCAATACTGTGATATGTATTGACAATAAAAAGGAGCATTGAAATTGCTGTTTAAAGAAACTACAACCAACTTCTCATTACCAACTAGTATGAAACAAGGTATTAATACACTCCTATGTAAGAAAAATACTAGAAAATTATCGTCCAATATCATTTATAAATAGTGACTATAAAATACTCACATACATTTACACTAACAAATTAAAAACGGGGTTGGACCAAATAATCAGTGACACTCAAACAGGTTTTGTTAGAAAAAGATTGATGCATAACAACACAAGACTTGTACAAGACCTTTTAGAATATAACCATCTGATAAAAGACAAAGGATATATTTTATTCCTGGACTTTCACAAGGGATTTGATAAACTTAAACATGAATTTCTCTTTAAATTCTTACAGATGTATAAATTTGGACCAAAATTCTGCAAAATAATAGAATCCCTCTATAATGCAACATCTAGTTCAGTAGTACTTCTTTTGGGTACATCACCATGGTTCTATGTAAACAGAGGGGTTAAACAGGGTTGTAATATTCCTGCATTTCTGTTTATTATGGCAGCAGAAATGCTGGCAATCCAAATCAAACACTCTGATATGCCAAACTGAATGTGTTTGATGAACAGATTGTCATCAGCCAACTGGCAGATGACACCACTGTGTTTTTGAAAAGCTTGGAACAAATACATTAGGTACTTGATTTAATTGATATGTTCTCTAAAACTTCAGGATTAACCCTTAACCGAGACAAATGTAAACTAATGTTAATCCATTAATCTAACCTTACTGAGGTTTATGGTATCCCAATTAAATCTTCTTTAAATACTTAAGAATCCATTTGTCGAAAGTTCTCAGCATTAGTGAAACACTAAACATTCAAGGAACAATTAATCAATGTAAATCTAAGTTCAACTCGCGGTTACAGAGAGACCTGATGGTTTTTGGAAGAACATGTCCAACAAAAATGGAATCCATATCCAGGTACATCTACCCAGCATACTCAATGGCTCAATGGCTACAGAAGGACATGGAGGCAGCAGTCTAAGCAGAGAGGCCCAGACTTCCCTCGCCCCAGACACCTCCTCCAGTTCTTCCGGTGGGACCCCGAGGCGTTCCCAGGCCAGCTGAGAGACATAGTCCCTCCAGCGTGTCCTAGGTCTACCCCGAGGCCTCCTCCCCGTGGGACATGCCTGGAACACCTCCCCAGGGAGGCGTCCCAAAGGCATCCGGAACAGATGTCCAAGCCACCTCAACTGACCCCTCTCGATGTGGAGAAGTAGCGGCTCTACTCCGAGCTCCTCCTTGGTGACCGAGCTCCTCACCTGATCTCTAAGGGTGCGCCCAGCCACCCTGCGGAGGAAACTCATTTCAGCCGCTTGTATCCAGGACCTCGTTCTTTCGGTCATGACCCAAAGCTCATGACCATAGGTGAGAGTAGGAACGTAGATTGACCGGTAAATACAGAGCCTCGCCTTTTGGCTTAGCTCCTTCTTCACCACGACGGACCGGTACAGCGACCGCATGACTGCAGATGCTGCGCCGATCCGCCTGTCAATCTCGCGCTCCATCCTCCCCTCACTCGTGAACATGACCCCGGGATACTTAAACTCCTCCACTTGGGGTAGGACCTCTCCACCGACCCGGAGAGGGCAAGCCACCTTTTTCCGGTCGAGAACCATGGCCTCAGATTTGGAGGTGCTAATCATCATCCCAGTCGTTTCACACTCGGCTGCAAACCGCCCCAGTTCAAGCTGGAGGTCCAGGTTTGATGAAGCCAACAGGACCACATCATCCGCAAAAAGCAGAGACGAGATCCCACGGTCCCCAAACCGGACCCCCTCCAGCCCCTGGCTGCGCCTAGAAATTCTGTCCATAAAAGTTATGAACAGAACTGGTGACAAAGGGCAGCCCTGTCGGAGTCCAACGCGCACCGGGAACAGGTCCGACTTACTGCTGGAAATACGAACCAGACTCCTGCTCCGGTCGTACAGGGACTGAACTGCCCTTAGCAAAGGGCCCCGGACCCCATACTCCCGGAGCACCCCCCACAGGATGCCACGAGGGACACGGTCCAATGCCTTCTCCAAATCCACAAAGCACATGTGGACTGGTTGGGCAAACTCCCATGAACCCTCGAGCACCCGATGGAGAGTGTAGAGCTGGTCCAGTGTTCCACAACCAGGACGAAAATCGCATTGTTCCTCCTGGATCCGAGGTTTGACTATCGGCCGGATCCTCCTCTCCAGTACCCTGGAATAGACTTTCCCGGGGAGGCTGAGGAGTGTGATCCCCCTGTAGTTGGAGCACACCCTCCGGTCCCCCTTCTTGAAAAGAGGGACCACCACCCCGGTCTGCCAGTCCAGAGGCACTGTCCCCGACCACCACGTGATGTTACAGAGTCGTGTCAGCCATGACAGTCCCTGCACATCCAGAGACTTGAGGTACTCAGGACGAATCTCATCCACCCCCGGAGCCCTGCCACCGAGAAGCTTGTCAACCACCTCAGTGAGATGACCACGCCTGGCCTGCCGGTACCCCTCAGCTGCCTCAGGACTCCTATGAGCTAACAACGCCCGATAGGACTCCTTCTTCAGCTTGACAGCATCCCTTACTTCCGGTGTCCACCACCGGGTTCGGGGGTTGCCGCCACGACAGGCACCAGAGACCCTGCGACCACAGCTCCGAGCAGCAGCTTCGACAATGGAAGTGGAGAACATGGTCCACTCGGACTCAATGTCTCCAGCGTCCCCTGGGATCTGAGAGAAGCTCTCCCGGAGGTGGGAGTTGAAGACCGCACTGACAGAGGGCTCCGTCAGACGTTCCCAACAGACCCTCACAACACGTTTGGGCCTGCCAAGTCTGTCCGGCTTCCTGTCCCGCCAGCGCATCCAACTCACCACCAGGTGGTGATCAGTTGACAGCTCTGCCCCTCTCTTCACCCGAGTGTCCAAGACACGCGGCCGGAGATCAGATGACACAACTACAAAGTCGATCATCGACCTCCGACCTAGGGTGTCCTGGTGCCACGTGCACTTGTGGACACCCTTGTGCTCAAACATGGTGTTCGTTATGGACAAACTGTAACTAGCACAGAAGTCCAATAACAGAACACCACTCGGGTTCAGATCAGGGAGGCCGTTCCTCCCAATCACCCCCCTCCAGGTCTCACTGTCATTGCCCACGTGAGCGTTGAAGTCCCCCAGTAGAACAATGGAGTCCCCAGTCGGAGCACTGTCCAGCACCCCTCCCAGGGACTCCAAGAAGGGCGGGTACTCCGCACTGCTGTTCGGCCTGTAGGCCGAGACAACAGTCAGAGACCTGTCCCCAACCAGAAGGCGCAGGGACGCGACCCTCTCTTTCACCGGGGTGAACTCCAACACATGGTGGCTGAGCTGTGGAGATGTGAGCAAGCCCACGCCAGCCCGCCGCCTCTCACCATGGGCAACTCCAGAAAAATGGAGAGTCCAGCCCCTTTTGAGGGGCTGGGTTCCAGAGCCCAAGCTGTGCATGGAGGTGAGCCCAACTATATCTAGACGGTATCTCTCAACCTCCTGCACAAGCTCAGGCCCCTTCCCCCCCAGTGAGGTGACGTTCCAAGTCCCAACAGTTAGAGTCTGTGTCCGGGGATCGGGTCGCCGAGGTCCCCGCCGTCGACTGCCGCCCGATCCACATAGCACCCGGCCCCTATGAGTCCCTCTGCAGGTGGTGGGTCCGCAGGAAGGCGGGCCCACGTCGTCCATTCGGGCTGGGCCCGGCCGAGCCCCGTGGGCCAAGGCTCGGCCACAAGGCCCTCCCTTGCGAGCCCCGACCCCAGGCCTGGCTCCAGGGTGGGGCCCCGGCTGTGCCATGCCGGGTGACGTCACGGTCCTGTTCTTTTTTCTTCTCATATGGGCTTCTTGAACTGCTTTTAGTCTGACCCATCACCTGAGACCTGTTTGCCTTGGGTGACCCTACCAGGGGCATAAAGCCCCCGACAACATAGCTCCCAGGGTCATTCGGGCACTCAAACTCCCCCACCACGATAAGGTAGCAGTTCCAGGGGGAGACTCTTATTTAGTAAAACATTAATCTGTCAACTAGTAAGATATCTGCTTAAAAAGTACACAGGCTCTTGGTTCTTGGTGACACGAAACAATATTTGGTAAGAAATATTATACCAATATGTGCTATACCAAATAACACATAACTGCTTACATAGTACAGTATAATAAAGATAGGAAATTAATCACTAAATTAATCACTAACCTCTTAAAATGAAATGACTAATTTTAGGACCTTTCTGATAACGTGGTTGTGGCTGTAAACAACTGCATAGTGTGTTTATACCAGGAGCTGGTCCTGAAAATATGGTTCATTAAAAAATAAAATAAAAAAAGAATGCACCTGAACTAAACCAGGTTAAAAACAAGATTGTACCCTTCTCATGCCTAAATCAACTTTAATGTCATCATGACCCCCCACTACAGCAGGAGGAGCAAAACTGACTGGATAAAAAGATATTAACGCTATTTATTTCACTCTGTTCATCCACTAACTTCTAATTTGCTTCAAATAGCTAATTCAAGAGAAGTTGGTTACATTTAATATTAGTCATTTTGTCATTGCACACATTTTCGGGGAGACAAGAAATTTTCCTCTTGAGAATTTGGTCTGATTTTGCTAAATAGGACTTCTGTTGCAAGCTGCGTTTGAGGACAAACAGCCCTGTGTCAAAAACAACTACTTAGTTTTAACAAGACATCCCAATTTACAGCTTTCTGACAATAAATAAGCACCAGGAGATTTCAGCAAGATAAAATAAGGCTAACGTTAAGGCCAAGTACGTTGTAGTTCCAAATAGTCTAGCTTCGTTAAGTGTTAGGTTTAAAACCTGAAAATACACACAGCACAGGAAGGAAGACAGTACTCACGAGCTCAAGTCTTTTACTTGCGCACAAGGAGAGAACGGACACTTCAGCTCTGCAGTATGCATCGCTACAGCATTCCAGCTCTCTGCCAGTCCTTCTGTGCTTGGCTCTTTTATTTGGTAAACAATCAGTACAAGAGTCAGCATAAGATAAGTTTCACATAGACAATCTTAATGGGTCAGTTCTCTGTGTTCTTTACTGTGAGTACATATAGCTTGGAATGTTTTATGGTGATTCATGGTTGCTGACATGTAGACTTTTAAGTCCTGACAGTCACTCAATGACTACCTAATAAGAATAATTCTTAACATAAGCACAATTCTTCTAACATTAAGTTAGCTAACCAACAGTATGGTAGCTTACCTGCTTTACAAATGTAATATTAGGGCTGCACGTGTATAACTGCTGCTGCACCGTGGCTGCTTCGCTACTGAAGAGCTGCATGTGAGCCTAAAGAGCTGGCGAAAAATAATCAGTAATCCACGGTGCTACTTCCACAGGGAGGGGAGCCCAGCTCTGAAGTGTCAAAGCCCTGATCCCAGGTGGCGGAGCTGAGATCCGGAGGGCTCTGGCCCACTTTAACCCTTGACGCGCCGACGAGCACTGTGGAGCACCAAAGTTTCAACTTTGGATAGATAAAAATAAAATAATATTACTTTATTTTAGCACATGCGCAGTCTCTCAGTGGGGGGAGCAGGGTGGCCAGTCAGATTTTAGGGGTAACCGGTGCCACCCCCAGCCACCCATGTGGCCCCGCCTCTGAATGGCTATACCAAACAAATTCATAAAGACCATCAACCAACTAAACTTTAACTTTATCTGGAAAAACCGGGTTCACTACATTAAAAAATCAGAAACTGTTAAAGAATACGAAGATGGTGGCTTAGAAGCTATAGTTTTTGGATGTTTGAACGCAGTTTTAAAGATGAAATGGTTAAAGTCCTTTATGTTAAATGATAATTAGGGCCCGAAGCACTACAGTGCGTAGGACCCTATTGTTCCTGTAGTGTTTCTTTTGCGGTTTCTTTGGCGGTTTGTTTCTTTTTCTTACGCCACTTTGAACCCTAATTTGACCCCCTAAACATGCTCAAAAATTCACCAAATTTGGCATACACATCAGGACTGGTGAAAAATTTGATATTTTGGGGGAATTACACATATGAATGGCAAAATGACTCAATAGCGCCACCTTGAAAATTGGGCTTTAGTGGAGTTAATACGGCTAGTTTCACGTAAACTCATGAAATTTGGTACACATGTACAGTGGCCCAAGACAAAAATATTCCTGCTTTTAAAATTTCAAAAAAGGCTCAACGGCGCCCCCTAGAGCACGTAGTGTGCAGGCATTGGAATTTAATGAACTCCTCCTAGGATTTTTGTCCGATTTCCACCAAATTTGCTGTGTGGCATCTGGACCCCTCCAGGATGAAAAGTTATTAAAATTAAAGCTGCAAGCAGCGTCGGACGGGCCCTCGCTCCTCACCGCACTGCTCTCCACATGACCTTGTCTAGGGGGCGCTGTAGAGCCGATTGGAATTTTGACCATGCAAATCTATTGGTCTTGGGATACTATATGTGTGTACCAAATTTCATGTTTGTAGGATAAAGCAGTGATTTTATATGAGTATTTGAATATTTGTAGGGGGCGCTGTGGAGCCGTTTGACCACATTCATTCCTGAATTGTATATTGAACGTTAGGTTTTGAGATTAATGAGCATTTTTGTGGATTTGGTGATTTTACATGGATCCCTTCACCTCCAAAACTCATTTCATTCCACATGGCGAATTTGCTCAAAATGGCCGCCATGCCACGCCCACACCGTGTGACGCAGCCACGAGATTTTAATAACTTTTCATTCTGGATGGGTCGAGATGCCACACAGCGAATTTGGTGAAAATCGGACAAAAATCCTGGGAGGAGTTCGTTAAATTCCAATGCCTGCACACCACGTGCTGTAGGGGGCGCCGTTGAGCTTTTTTGAAATTTTAAAAGCAGGAATATTTTTGTCTTGGGCTACTGTACATGTGTACCAAATTTCATGAGTTTACGTGAAACTAGCCGTATTAACTCCATTAAAGGCCAATTTTCAAGGTGGCGCTATTGAGTCATTTTGCCATTCATATGTGTAATTCCCCCAAAATATCAAATTTTTCACCAGTCCTGATGTGTGTGCCAAATTTGGGGAGTTTTTGAGCATGTTTAGGGGGTCAAATTAGGGTTCAAAGTGGCGTAAGAAAAAGAAACTGCCATCCCCCCAAAGAAACCGCCAAAGAAACACTACAGGAAATATAGGGTCCTACGCACTGTAGTGCTTCGGGCCCTAATTAAAGCTGCAAGCAGCGTCGAACGGGCCCTCCCTCCTGATCATGCTCTCCACACAACCTTGTCTAGGGGGCGCCGTAGAGCCGACTAGAATTTTGACTGTGCAAATCTGTTGGTCTTGGGATACTATATGTGTGTACCACATTTCATGTTTGTAGGATAAAGCAATGATTTTATATGAGTATTTGAATATTTGTAGGGGGTGCTGTGGAGCCGGTTGACCACGCCCATTTCTGAATTGTATATTAAATATTAGGTCTTGAGTTTAATAAGGATTTGTGTGGATTTGGTGATATTATATAGATCCCTTCACCTCCAAAACCCATTTCGTTCCACATGGCAATTTTGTGCAAAATGGCTGCCATGCCACCCCCACACCGTGTAACGCAGCTACAAGATTTAAATAACTTTTCATCCTGGAGGGGTCTAGATGCCACACAGCGAATTTGGTGATGATTGGATAAAAATCCTGGGAGGAGTTCGTAAAATTCCAATCCCTGCGCACCACGTTTTCTAGGGGCGCCGTAGAGCTTTTTCGATATTTCAAAAGCAGGAATGTTTTTGTCTCGGGCTACTGTAGGTGTGTACCAAATTTCATAGCTGTACGTGAAACTCGCCGTATTAACTTCATTAAAGCCCAATTTTCATGGTGGCGCTATTGAGTCATTTTGCCATTCATATGTGTAATTCCCCCGAAATATCAAATTTTTCGCCAGTCCTGATGTGTGTTCAAAATTTGGGGAGTTTTTGAGCATGTTTAGGGGGTCAAATTGGGGTTCAATTTGGCGTAAGAAAAATAAAGAAAGAAAGAAAGAAAGAAACTGAGCAGGAACAATAGGGCCTTTGCCCTGCAAGGCAAAGGCAGCGTTCAGTGTTTCACACTGATCGCTGCCCTTTGCCTTTTCGGGCTCGGGCCCTAACTAGAGGAACAATAGGGTCCTACGCACTGTAGTGCTTCAGGCCCTAATGAAAGCTGCAAGCAGCGTCAGACGGGCCCTCGCTCCTCACCGCACTCCTCTCCACACGACCTTGTCTAGGGAGCGCTGTAGAGCCGATTAGAATTTCGACTGTGCAAATCTGTTGGTCTTGGGATACTATATGTATGTACATAATTTTATGTTTGTAGGATAAAGCAGTGATTTTATATGACTATTTGAATATTTCTAGGGGCCTTCTGGAGCCGTTTGACCACGTCCATTCCTGAATTGTATATGAAATATTAGGTCTTGAGATTAATGAGGATTTGTTTGGATTTGGTGATTTTACATGGATCCCTTCACCTCCAAAACCCATTTCGTTCCACATGGCGATTTTGTTCAAAATGGCCGTCATGCCACGCCCACACCATGTGACGTATCCACGAGAATTTAATAACTTTTCATCCTGGAGGGGTCTAGATGCCACACAGCGAATTTGGTGAAGATCGGACAAAAATCCTGGGAGGAGTTCGTTAAATTCCAATGCCTGCACACGTGTTCCATTGTACAATGTTAAGCTTTTTTGTTCAAAATGGCCGCCATGCCACGCCCACACCGTGTGATGCAGCCACAAGATTTTAATAACTTTTCATCCTGGAGGGGTTTAGATGCCACACAGCGAATTTGGTGAAGATCGAACAAAAATCCTGGGAGGAGTTTGTTACATTCCAATGCCTGCGCACCACGTGTTGAAGTGGGCGAAGTTAAGCTTTTTTGTTCAAAATGGCCGCCATGCCACGCCCACACCGTGTGACACAGCCACAAGATTTTAATAAATTTTCATCCTGGAGGGGTCTAGATGCCACACAGCGAATTTGGTGATGATCGAACAAAAATCCTGGGAGGAGTTCATTAAATTCCAATGCCTGCGCACAGCATTTTCTAGGGGGTGCCATTGAGATTTTTTGTTCAAAATGGCCGCCATGCCACGCCCACGCCATGTGACGTATCCACGAGATTTTAATAACTTGTCATCCTGGAGGGGTGTAGATGCCACACAGCGAATTTGGTGAAGATCGGACAAAAATCCTGGGAGGAGTTCGTTAAATTCCAATGCCTGCGCACCACGTGTTCTAGTTGGCGCTGTTTAGCTTTTTTGTTCAAAATGGCCTCGATGCCACGCCCACACCGTGTGACGCAGCCACAAGAATTTAATAACTTTTCATCCTGGAGGGGTCTAGATGCCACAGAGCAAATTTGGTTAAGATCGGGCAAAAATCCTGGGAGGAGTTCGTTAAATTCCAATGCCTGCGCACCACGTGTTGAAGTTGGCGAGGTTCAGCTTTTTTGTTCAAAATGGCCGCCATGCCACGCCCACACCGTGTGACGTATCCACGAGATTTTAATAACTTTTCATCCTGGATGGGTCTAGATGCCACACAGCGAATTTGGTGAAGATCAGATAAAAATCCTGGGAGGAGTTCGTTAAATTCCAATGCCTGTTTACCACATGCTGTAGGGGGCGCTGTAGAGCTTTTTTTGAAAT
Organism: Dascyllus trimaculatus; assembly: GCA_024666655.1. NCBI lineage: Eukaryota > Metazoa > Chordata > Actinopteri > Pomacentridae > Dascyllus > Dascyllus trimaculatus. The sequence continues at coordinate 17,856 of JAMOIN010000025.1, forward strand.
TTCAACAGCAGGAATTTTTTTGTCTTGGGCTACTGTACATGTGTACCAAATTTCATGAGTTTACTTGAAACTAGCTGTATTAACTCCACTAAAGCCCAATTTTCAAGGTGGCGCTATTGAGTCATTTTGCCATTCATATGTGTAATTCCCCAAAATATCAAATTTTTCACCAGTCCTGATGTGTGTGCCAAATTTGGTGAGTTTTTGAGCATGTTTAGGGGGTCAAATTGGGGTTCAAAGTGGCGTAAGAAAAATTAAAGCTGCAAGCAGCGTCGGACGGGCCCTCGCTCCTCACCGCACTCCTCTCCACACGACCTTGTCTAGGGGGCGCCGTAGAGCCAATTAGAATTTCGACTGTGCAAATCTGTTGGTCTTGGGATACTATATGTATGTACCAAATTTTTTGTTTGTAGGATAAAGCAGTGATTTTATATGACTATTTGAATATTTCTAGGGGGCGCTGTGGAGCCGTTTGACCACGTCCATTCCTGAATTGTATATTAAATATTAGGTCTTGAGATTAATGAGGATTTGTGTGGATTTGGTGATTTTACATGGATCCCTTCACCTCCAAAACCCATTTCGTTCCACATGGCGATTTTGTTCAAAATGGCCGCCATGCCACGCCCACACCATGTGACGTATCCACGAGAATTTAATAACTTTTAATCCTGGAGGGGTCTAGATGCCACACAGTGAATTTGGTGAAGATCGGAAAAAAATCCTGGGAGGAGTTCGTTAAATTCCAATGCCTGCGCACAACGTGTTCCATTGTACAATGTTAAGCTTTTTTGTTCAAAATGGCCGCCATGCCACGCCCACACCGTGTGATGCAGCCACAAGATTTTAATAACTTTTCATCCTGGAGGGGTTTAGATGCCACACAGCGAATTTGGTGAAGATCGAACAAAAATCCTGGGAGGAGTTCGTTAAATTCCAATGCCTGCGCACCACGTGTTGAAGTGGGCGAGGTTACGCTTTTTTGTTCAAAATGGCCGCCATGCCACGCCCACACCGTGTGACGTATCCACGAGATTTTAATAACTTTTCATCCTGGAGGGGTGTAGATGCCACACAGCGAATTTGGTGAAAATTGGATAAAAATCCTGGGAGGAGTTTGTTAAATTCCAATGCCTGTGCACCACGTGTTCTAGTTGGCGCTGTTTAGCTTTTTTGTTCAAAATGGCCGCCATGCCACGCCCACATCGTGTGTCGCAGCCACAAGATTTTAATAACTTTTCATCCTGGATGGGTCTAGATGCCACACAGCGAATTTGGTGAAAATCGGACAAAAATCCTAGGAGGAGTTCGTTAAATTCCATTGCATGCACACTACGTGCTCTAGGGGGCGCTGTTGAGCCTTTTTTGAAATTTTAAAAGCAGGAATGTTTTTGTCTGGGGCTACTGTACCTGTGTACCAAATTTCATGAGTTTACGTGAAACTAGCCGTATTAACTCCACTAAAGGCCAATTTTCTAGGTGGCGCTATTGAGTCATTTTGCCATTCATATGTGTAATTCCCCCAAAATATCAAATTTTTCACCAGTCCTGATGTGTGTGCCAAATTTGGTGAGTTTTTGAGCATGTTTAGGGGGTCAAATTGAGGTTCAAAGTGGCGTAAGAAAAAGAAACCGCCAAACCGCCAAACCGCCAAACAAACCGCCAAACAAACCGCCAAACAAACCGCCAAACCGCCAAACACTAGAGGAACAATAGGGTCCTACGCACTGTAGTGCTTCGGGCCCTAATAATAATCTCTAGCATTACAATAGGGTCTTCGCACCATTCGGTGCTCGGACCCTAATAATAACTAGAACTGCAAGCAGTTATGAAAGGGGGCCAAGCCCCCTCGCGCGACTCGGTCCCCGGGTCTCGCGGAGCCCACGGAAGTCAGGCCAGAAGGACCACGGCCCCGGGGCGAGCGTCACAATACCGGCCAACGTCTCACTAGCAGTGTTGTAATGATAATGGGAAGAGCACCGGAAGCATGAAAGGCTGAATGTGTCAGCTGTAACAAGTCACGCCCACTATACCAAACATTATTAAATTTTACGGCTGGCCTCGGGAGCAAGCCCACATCATGCTCACCAAATTTGGTGCCAAACCGATCAACTTTCATATTCTTGAATTTTTCCAGTTTATAGCGCCCCATATTGGCCAATTTGCGCCAAATTTGGCACAGAGCCTCTGGTTGACCTCTGACACAAGTGACTTGAGTTTAGTGTGGATAGCTTTCCGGCTGACAAAAATATGCAACAGTATGTGCTTTTTAGGTAGCAGAAAAAATTGTGTATTTATAAGTCGCACATTTTTTGAAGTAGCAAAATTCTTTTGATAACTTTTGCTCAAGCACATCTGGAGATTGTATGTGCAAGGTTTGATGCAGATGCAGTTTAAACTGTAGGAGGAGTTCGAAAAAGTAGGTTTTTGATGTGTATTGACGTACAAAGAGAAATGTGTAGTGGAAGGGGGCGTGGCCTATTTCAGAAGATGCAACACTATTTAGGGAACACGTAGATATAAAGTTTACGAAGACGTGATTTAAAATGTGAAAGTTACAGGCCAAAATGCGTTTGCAACCGTTATAGCGCCACGTAGTGGATTAGACGCACAATTTTTGGTGTGGGTGGTCTGTGTGCTCTTCTATATAGACCCTGTAATTTTCACAGTCCTCAGCATAATACTTGAGCTGAAATAAACGTTTGTTTTTTACCTTGTAATAAGCCACGCCCACTTTGACCATTCATGAATAACATTAAGATATGGCCTCAGGTGTGACCCAGCATCATACCTACCAAATTTGGGAAAAATCGGTCTTGCCATTTAAAAGATATAAATTTCCCATAGTTGCAGCGCCCCCTAGTGGCCAACATGAGCCAAATTTTGCTCATATCCACATAGTCACATGACAACATGAGATCTCAGGCTTGGTGTTATTAGCTTTTGTTTTGACCAAGATATGCAACAGTTAGCATTTTTATAGCTAGCTATAAAAAATTTTGCATTAGTAATTTGCGCATATTTAGACGGAACAAAATTCTTTTGATAACTTTAGATCAGGTCCAGATGAAGACTGTATGTGCCAAGTTTCACGCTTATTGGACAAAAACCCAAGGAGGAGTTCGAAAAAGTACGTTTTCCAGTTTTTGCCATTTTGCGAAAAAAAATTATAGGCGGAAATGGGCGTGGCCTATCCCAGATGATTCAGTGCTATTCAGGGAATCTGTGGATATAAGGTTTTCGAATGTGTGACATACGGTGTGGGAGTTATAACCCAAAACATGTTGACTTTGGTTATAGCGCCCCCTGCTGGCAGACATGTGCAATTTTTTGCATCTGAGGTAAGGGCAGGGGTCTGGACCAACCTTCCAAATTGTACCACCCTCCCCTATATGGTGTAGCCTGCAGCAACACTTTTACCAACGGAAAAATAAGGAGGAAAATAATAATTAAAGCTGCAAGCAGCGATGAACGGGTCCTCGCACCCCTTGCTGGTCGGCGACCCCAAGCACGTCCGTCAGGCGATGCTGCGACCGGGAGCGCATTTAGGCCCATGAATGCAACCAGGGCTGGATTCTGAACACACAGGTCAAATTTCTGCCAGATTGGATTATTACAGAGTGTTTATGCAGCACTTACTGTCCATCCAAGAGGTGGCGCTATCACTGTGACTTTATATTGGTGTATGGAAATCATCAGGGCTGTAACCTGATCACACATTTAAAGTTTGAGGCAGATAGCAGCACATACAGGGGATTTAACAAGACTTCCTCCTTTCTGGCGAAGCATCAAAGTTCATTCGGCCACCATGGCCACGCCCTTTGGGTTTGGCATACGATTTTCACATATTTTCAACCTGAAGATGTGTTCCATATATTGGCACAATTTCAGATGTTTTGGAGTTATCGTCTGTGAGCAATTAATTTCTGAAAATGACCAAAAACAGCAAAAATCCCACATTGAAATCCAAATGGCCGACTTCCTGTTGGGTTTAGAGAATGGCTCCAAGAGACTTTTTTGTTCACACTGATGTGCTAAATATGCATGCCAAATTTTGTAGACGTAGGTTAAATTTGATGAGTGGGCCATTTTTTAAAATGCTGCAGGGGGCGCTATGCCACATGCTGTGAATGTATTTTGGCACATGGATGTGGTCAGGGCAGGAGTGTGATTAAACATGCAAAGTTTGAGGCAGATTGGAGCAAGCAGAGGATATTTACACAGCAGTTGATGTTTCATGGCGAAGCATCAAACTTCAGGGGGTTGCTATGGCCACGCCCTTTGACACTGGAGGAAGCTTTTTATAACTTTTGATCATAATGTCCTGGTGTATATACTGGTCAAATTTGAGGTCTGTGCGCATTATCCCCTAGGAGGAGATAGTTCTCAAAAATGAACAACATTCGTCCAAATTTGTCCAATCAATTCAAAATGACGGACTTCCTGTTGGGTTTGGGGCGTGGCTCCAAGAGGATTTTTTGTGCGTCCTGATGTGTTCTATATGTCCCCCAAATTTTCTGGACGTAGGTTAAATGTACTGCAGGGGCTGTTTGTTAAAAATGCTGTAGGGGGCGCTATAGCACGTGTTGTGCTGAGATGCATACAGTTTTCTTCCTTCAGCTGGTGGTGATGTGTGTGCAAATTTTGGTGATGTTTGGATAATTCTAATGCTGTCAAAGGCAAGTTGTTTTTCATATCAACTTTGCGTTGCCACGGCAACAGCGTTTTATAAAATGCCAAAATCTTCACACTGTGCCATGATCATGGTGTGAAGAGTCATCACTTTAATTTTCAGAATTATTTGACCAAGTTTAGGGCAATGGGATGGGCAAATGTAATTCCAAAACATCCTGTTGCCAGTTGGTGGCGCTATGACTATTTCAAAATTTTTGAGTGTGGATGTCTTCAGACTGGACATGACATTCTGGATATGAAGTTTGGAGCAGATAGGTTCTTGTTCAGCTGAGATATAGGCCCTTGAAATTTCATGGCGAAACATCAAAATTCGCCACGCCGATACAGACACGCCCTTTGATGACACGTCACCATTTTCTTTGTGATTCATCATCAATGTGTTCAGGCTTATGTCAGCAGGTCTGAGATGAATCTGGACAACGGGTTGACAACAGTACTTAAAAGTATTAAAAAAGCAAAAATCCTGTTGCCACAAGGTGGCCCTATGACTGTGAGTGAATATTATCATATGGATGACATCAGCTCAGGTCTGTGATCATACATGTAAAGTTTCATTCAGATTGGAGCATGTTCAGAGAGGTAGACCTGCACTTCCTGTGGCATGGCGAAGGATCAGTATTTCGGGGGGGCTGCCATGGCCACACCCTTTGACCGACATAGAAGATTTTGATAACTTTTCATCAGGAAGGTCGGTTGTATGTACGAACCAAATTTCAGGTCTCTAAGACTTACCCCCTAGGAGGAGTTCATCACAGATTTTTCACAGTGAACGCAAGATATGTCACTTCCTGTTGGGTTTAGAGCATGGCTATGATTGACTTTTTTGTCTTTCCTGATGTGCTGAATATGCCTGCCAAATTTTGTAGCTGTAGATCAAATGTCCTTCCAGTTAGTCTAATACCACTTTTTAAAATTTTGCAGGGGGCGCTATGGAGCCATTTTGGGACACACATGCACAGACCCTATAAAATATCAAATTTTTCAACGGTCCTGATGTGTGTGCAGAATTTGACGCGAATCGGTGCATGTTTAGGCCCTCAAAAAAGCGATTCATTTGGCGGTAAAATAATAATAATAATAATAATAATAATTAAAGCTGCAAGCAGCGATGAACGGGTCCTCGCACACCCACGCATGTCGGGACATGGCGCACGTCCAGGTGTGGTGCATGTCGGGATGTGGCAGAAATTTCAAGGTGCTCAGACTTAGCTGACCAATTTCAAGGATTGTATCACAAACTTTCTCGGCCACCATGAACATCAGTGGTGTCAAACTCATTTCTCATTGACTATTATCTGTTGTGTTATTAATTTAAAAATCTGTGAGTGAGATTTATATGTTCTATTTTTTTCTGTTCTGTTATCAATTTAAAAAATCTGTTTTATTATTGTTATATTACTGTATTATTGGGTCGCTATTATTGACCATTATGCCTGTTGTTGCAAATTTGCAACATACCCAAATTTCTATTTATTTTTTGTGCTATAATCAAATTAACAATCTCAACCCTCATGTGACACCTACATAAAGGCAAAAACACAAAACACATTTTTTAATATACTTGTATATAAATTCAGGCGTTAAGGGGTTAAACAATATTATATAAGGTGTATCGTAGGAGATCCCTGCTCCATCTATCCATCAGTTTGGGGGTTGTTGGCCTGAAAATATTGAACACTGCTGGCATAAGCAGTAGCAATAGTAATAATAATTTATTGTTATTATACATATCACAAGTACATGTCAGCCAAATAACCATGCACATTTAAATTAAAAACATGAATCTGTGAATCATTCTAATAGCTCAGTGTTGGATGCAAGATTTATATTTATAAATGGCAGTGACACGCCACCATGTACCTTGGACATATTTAAACTAGTTTAAAAACTAATTTTTTTTCATGATTTAAAAAAAAGACAAAGAAGACATAATCATTTGTACCTATTCTGGCCATAGGCGGTCATATTGACCGCACATGAAATGAAGTGGAAGTTGCCCCCCTCAACCCCTGTGAATTGGGACAAGTAACAAATGATTGAGTTTTGGGAGTAATCCAGATCACTATCTGGATCTGGGAATTTTTTAAAAGATTTTTAACATTGGGAGTGTTAGAAAGCCCTGCAGTGCCACCTTGTGGTAGGACGGAGCACATATATAGCACATATATAGCACAAAGATGTTGACTGTTTTTTAAGTATACTTTGTCGTTGGGAGATTGTGTTGGGGTGGACTGGAGCTGCTTGGCGGAGGTCTGTGCTCTCTGGGTGCTTTTCTAGGTACAATCTGTGATGATATGAATATTGACGAATGTATAATTAAACTAGTTGAAATACATATTTGATATATCGTTGTTTGTACAGTTTTTCTCCATAGGTTTGGCTCATTTCTCGAAACTAAAATTACATTCTCAAAACAACATGGACAAACGTCCAAACTACTTGGCAATTGTTCACAACAGACTGGAATTTCTCCTTCATTTCATCAAATTGCAAACATCTTAGTTCATGTCTCGATGTCTCAGTACATCTTTGCAAATGATTCAGTACAGGTAGCCTTCATTTAGCACAATTTCCAAGTGAATAGATCTTGTTGATCTAAACTGATTGTTGACTTCTCAGTCTGATGGTTGTTCACTCCAAAACATGTCAGCATCATTTCATTGTATAAGTCATCACATGCACAATAGTCTGTTCAGTTGTCAGGATTAGTCATGAACATACGGTGGCCAGGAGAGGGACGGTGAGGACAGCTTTATTTACAGCACTGTAGGAACCATATAATGTTCCTTGTTTTTTGTTCATGTGTTTGTATTACAGTATGTAATGATGTATAGATTTTCTTTTTACTCTGATGTATGAAAGTTACTTTATGTGTGTCAATACAGTTTTCTCGATTGTTTACACACATTTTCTGAAAGCATGCCTCATATTTCAGAACTCTGCATACAAATCAGAAAACACACACAATGAGCAAAAGCCCTCAATTCTCCTTCAATTGAAACTTTACATTCAAAATGATGTTATTACTTCTCAAAATGCTATTTTGTTTTCAAATGACACAAACCATTATATGAATAGACATTTATAAGAGTGCTCACACAATGCCAGAGGGACAATGAATTTTGGAGGCACTGACTATTTATATGAGAATAGAATTTAGTTTTGACCAGTCGTGTGAACTGTTTTGGGAGAGATATGAGCTTTTGCAGGTGAACCATGGTGTTGTGCTGAACCATCCATGTTATTTTGGCAAAAGCACCAAGAGGGTTGAGAACGTCTGGTCTGTTTCAAGAAATGAGCCAAAGCAATTGAGAATAGTCAGTGCATTTTTGGTGGCACTGACTATTTATATGAGAAAGAAATTTAGTTTTAAAACATGAGTGAAAGGTTTTGGGAGAGATATGAGCTTTTGCACGTCAGCTTTATATATATATTGCTTATATTGCAAAGTTTGAAGCAATGATACCTGCAAATATACTGTCTTTAAGTTCCTGTTACCAATCGGTGGTGCTATGACTATGACTAAATTTTAAAATGTGGATGTGTTCAGAAGTGGACTCTTGTCCAGAATATAAAATTTGAGATAGGTTGGATCATGTACAGCTGAGATATAAACACTTTAGTAGTCATGGCGAGACATCAAGTTCGCCACGCCGCCACAGTTTTCTCCATGAATCATCATCAACATCTTGAGGCTTATGTCACCAAATTTCAGTTGAATACGGTCAACCAAATAATAATAATACATTAAAATGTATTGAAACAGAGGGATTTTTCTACAATGACACAGACCTGCATTTATACGATTTGAACAGTAGGTGTCAGCGTTGCACCATTTATCTGGATTTAATCCAGAGCTGCTGTACAATGGTAAAAGTACATAAAGGTCAGAGGGCCACCACGCCCACATCCTTTGACTTTTGTGGAAGATTTTGATAACTTCTCATCTTTAAGGCCTGTTGTATATACTGGACAAATTTCAGGATGATATCACAAAGTATGGAGCAGTGGTAAGGACAAATGTCCTCGTTAGAGAGAATCCTTTTACCACTAGGTGACGCTATGACTATGACTAAATTTTAAAATGTGGATGTGTTCAGAAGTGGACTGTTGTCCAGCACATGAAATTTGGGCCAGATCGGATAATGTACAGCTGAGATATAAACACTTTAGTAGTCATGGCGAGACATCGAAGTTCGCCACGCCGCCACAGACACACCCTTTGACATTGGAGTTATCTTTTTATAACTTTTGATCATAATGTCCTGGTGTATATACTGGTCAAATTTGAGGTCTGTGCGAGTTATCCCCTAGGAGGAGATAGTTCTCAAAAATGAACAACATTCGTCAAAATTTGTCCAATTAATTCAAAATGGCGGACTTCCTGTTGGGTTTAGGGCGTGGCTCCAAGAGGATTTTTTGTGCGTCCTGATGTGTTCTATATGTCCCCCAAATTTTCTGGACGTAGGTTAAATGTACTGCAGGGGCTGTTTGTTAAAAATGCTGTAGGGGGCGCTATAGCACGTGTTGTGCTGAGGTGCATACAGTTTTCTTCCTTCAGCAGGTGGTGATGTGTGTGCAAAGTTTGGTGATGTTTTGATAATTCTAATGCTGTCAAAGGCAAGTTGTTTTTCATATCAACTTTGCGTTGCCACGGCAACAGCGTTTTATGAAATGGCAAAATCTTCACACTGTGCCATGATCATGGTCTGAAGGCTCATCACACCAATTTTCAGAATTATTTGACCAAGTTTAGGGCAATGGGATGGGCAAATGTAATTCCAAAACATCCTGTTGCCAGTTGGTGGCGCTATGACTATTTCAAAATTTTTGAGTGTGGATGTCTTCAGACTGGACATGACATTCTGGATATGAAGTTTGGAGCAGATAGGTTCTTGTTCAGCTGAGATATAGGCCCTTGAAATTTCATGGCGAAACATCAAAATTCGCCACGCCGATACAGACACGCCCTTTGATGACACGTCACCATTTTCTTTGTGATTCATCATCAATGTGTTCAGGCTTATGTCAGCAGGTCTGAGATGAATCTGGACAACGGGTTGACAACAGTACTTAAAAGTATTAAAAAAGCAAAAATCCTGTTGCCACAAGGTGGCCCTATGACTGTGAGTGAATATTATCATATGGATGACATCAGCTCAGGTCTGTGATCATACATGTAAAGTTTCATTCAGATTGGAGCATGTTCAGAGAGTTAGACCTGCACTTCCTGTGGCATGGCGAAGGATCAGTATTTCGGGGGGGCTGCCATGGCCACACCCTTTGACCGACATAGAAGATTTTTATAACTTTTCATCAGGAAGGTCGGTTGTATGTACAGAACAAATTTCAGGTCTCTAAGACTTACCCCCTAGGAGGAGTTCATCACAGATTTTTCACAGTGAACGCAAGATATGTCACTTCCTGTTGGGTTTAGAGCATGGCTATGATTGACTTTTTTGTCTTTCCTGATGTGCTGAACATGCCTGCCAAATTTTGTATCCATCGATGAAATGTCCTTCCAGTTAGTCTAATAGCACTTTTTAAAATTTTGCAGGGGGCGCTATGGAGCCATTTTGGGACACACATGCACAGACCCCATAAAATATCAAATTTTTCACCGGTCCTGATGTGTGTGCAGATTTTGACGCAAATCGGTGCATGTTTAGGCCCTCAAAAAAGCAATTCATTTGGCGGTAAAATAATAATAATAATTAAAGCTGCAAGCAGCGTCGGACGGGCCCTCGCTCCTCACCGCACTGCTCTCCACACGACCTTGTCTAGGGGGCGCCATAGAGCCGATTAGAATTTTGACTGTGCAAATCTGTTGGTCTTGGGATACTATATGTATGTACCAAATTTCATGTTTGTAGGATAAAGCAATGATTTTATATGAGTATTTGAATATTTCTAGGGGGCGCTGTGGAGCCGTTTGACCACGCCCATTTCTGAATTGTATATTAAATATTAGGTCTTGAGATTAATGAGGTTTTGTGTGGATTTGGTGATTTTACATGTATCACTTCACCTCCAAAACCAATTTCGTTCCACATGGCGATTTTGTTCAAAATGGCCGCCATGCCACGCCCACACCGTGTGACGTAGCCACAAGATTTTAATAACTTTTTATCCTGGAGGGGTCTAGATGCCACACAGCGAATTTGGTGAAGATTGAACAAAAATCCTGGGAGGAGTTCGTTAATTTCCAATGCCTGCGCACGTGTTCCATTGTACAATCTTAAGCTTTTTGTTCAAAATGGCCGCCATGCCACGCCCACACCGTGTGACGTATCCACAAGATTTTGATAACTTTTCATCCTGGATGGGTCTAGATGCCACACAGCGAATTTTGTGAAGATGGGATAAAAATCCTGGGAGGAGTTCGATAAATTCCAATGCCTGCACACTACGTGCTCTAGGGGGCGCTGTTGAGCCTTTTTTGAAAATTTAAAAGCAGGAATGTTTTTGTCTTGGGCTACTGTACATGTGTACCAAATTTCATGAGTTTACGTGAAACTAGCCGTATTAACTCCACTAAAGCACAATTTTCTAGGTGGCGCTATTGAGTCATTTTGCCATTCATATGTGTAATTCCCCCAAAATATCAAATTTTTCACCAGTCCTGATGTGTGTGCCAAATTTGGTGAGTTTTTGAGCATGTTTAGGGGGTCAAATTGAGGTTCAAAGTGGCGTAAGAAAAATAAACCGCCAAACCGCCAAAGAAACACTAGAAGAACAATAGGGTCCTACGCACTGTAGTGCTTCGGGCCCTAATTAAAGCTGCAAGCAGCGATGAACGGGTCCTCGCACCCCTTGCTGGTCGGCGACCCCAAGCACGTCCGTCAGGCGATGCTGCGACCGGGAGCGCATTTAGGCCCAATAATGCTACCAGGGCTGGATTCTGAACACACAGGTCAAATTTCTGCCAGATTGGATTATTACAGAGTGTTTATGCAGCACTTACTGTCCATCCAACAGGTGGCGCTATCACTGTGACTGTATATTGGTGTATGGAAATCATCAGGGCTGTAACCTGATCACACATTTAAAGTTTGAGGCAGATAGCAGCACATACAGGGGATTTAACAAGACTTCCTCCTTTCTGGCCAAGCATCAAAGTTCAGTCGGCCGCCATGGCCACGCCCTTTGGGTTTGGCGTATGATTTTCACATATTTTCAACCTGAAGATGTGTTCCATATATTGGCACAATTTCAGATGTTTTGGAGTTATCGTCTGTGAGCAATTAATTTCTCAAAATGAGCAAAAACAGCAAAAATCCGACATTGAAATCAAAATTGCCGACTCCCTGTTGGGCTTAGAGAATGGCTCCAAGAGACTTTTTTGTTGACACTGATGTGTTACATATGCATGCCAAATTTTGTAGACGTAGGTTAAATTTGATGAGTGGGCCATTTTTTAAAATGCTGCAGGGGGCGCTATGCCACATGCTGTGAATGTATTTTGGCACATGGATGTGGTCAGGGCAGGAGTGTGATTAAACATGCAAAGTTTGAGGCAGATTAGAGCAAGCAGAAGATATTTACACAGCAGTTGATGTTTCATGGCGAAGCATCAAACTTCAGGGGGTTGCTATGGCCACGCCCTTTGACATTGGAGGAAGCTTTTTATAACTTTTGATCATAATGTCCTGGTGTATATACTGGTCAAATTTGATGTCTGTGCGAGTTATCCCCTAGGAGGAGATAGTTCTCAAAAATGAACAACATTCGTCCAAATTTGTCCAATTAATTCAAAATGGCGGACTTCCTGTTGGGTTTAGGGCGTGGCTCCAAGAGGATTTTTTGTGCGTCCTGATGTGTTCTATATGTCCCCCAAATTTTGTGGACGTAGGTTAAATGTACTGCAGGGGCTGTTTGTTAAAAATGCTGTAGGGGGCGCTATAGCACGTGTTGTGCTGAGATGCATACAGTTTTCTTCCTTCAGCTGGTGGTGATGTGTGTGCAAATTTTGGTGATGTTTGGATAATTCTAATGCTGTCAAAGGCAAGTTGTTTTTTTATCAACTTTGCGTTGCCACGGCAACAGCGTTTTATAAAATGCCAAAATCTTCACACTGTGCCATGATCATGGTGTGAATACTCATCACATCAATTTTCAGAATTATTTGACCAAGTTTAGGCCAATGGGATGGGCAAATGTAATTCCAAAACGTCCCGTTGCCAGTTGGTGGCGCTATGACTATTTCAAAATTTTTGAGTGTGGATGTGTTCAGACTGTACATGACATTCTGGATATGAAGTTTGGAGCAGATAGGTTCTTGTTCAGCTGAGATATAGGCCCTTGAAATTTCATGGCGAAACATCAAAATTCGCCACGCCGCCACAGACACGCCCTTACATGAAACGTCACCATTTTCTTTGTGATTCATCATCAATGTGTTCAGGCTTATGTCAGCCGGTCTGAGGTGAATCTGGACAACGGGTTGACAACAGTACATAAAAGTATTAAAAAAGCAAAAATCCTGTTGCCACAAGGTGGCGCTATGACTGTGAATGAATATTATCATATGGATGACATCAGCTCAGGTCTGTCATCATACTTGTAAAGTTTCATTCAGATTGGAGCATGTTCAGAGAGTTAGACCAGCACTTCCTGTTGCATGGCGAAGGATCAGTAATTCGGGGGGGCTGCCATGGCCACACCCTTTGACCGACATAGAAGACTTTTATAACTTTTCATCACAAAGGTCGGTTGTATGTACAGACCAAATTTCAGGTCTCTAAGACTTACCCCCTAGGAGGAGTTCATCACAGATTTTTCACAGTAAACGCAAGATATGTCACTTCCTGTTGGGTTTAGAGCATGGCTATGATTGACTTTTTTGTCTTTCCTGATGTGCTGAATATGCCTGCCAAATTTTGTAGCTGTAGATCAAATGTCCTTCCAGTTAGTCTAATACCACTTTTTAAAATTTTGCAGGGGGCGCTATGGAGCCATTTTGGGACACACATGCACAGACCCTATAAAATATCAAATTTTTCAACGGTCCTGATGTGTGTGCAGAATTTGACGCGAATCGGTGCATGTTTAGGCCCTCAAAAAAGCGATTCATTTGGCGGTAAAATAATAATAATAATAATAATAATAATTAAAGCTGCAAGCAGCGATGAACGGGTCCTCGCACCCCTGGCTGGTCGGCGACCCCAAGCACGTCCGTCAGGCGATGCTGCGACCGGGAGCGCATTTAGGCCCATGAATGCAACCAGGGCTGGATTCTGAACACACAGGTCAAATTTCTGCCAGATTGGATTATTACAGAGTGTTTATGCAGCACTTACTGTCCATCCAAGAGGTGGCGCTATCACTGTGACTTTATATTGGTGTATGGAAATCATCAGGGCTGTAACCTGATCACACATTTAAAGTTTGAGGCAGATAGCAGCACATACAGGGGATTTAACAAGACTTCCTCCTTTCTGGCGAAGCATCAAAGTTCATTCGGCCACCATGGCCACGCCCTTTGGGTTTGGCATACGATTTTCACATATTTTCAACCTGAAGATGTGTTCCATATATTGGCACAATTTCAGATGTTTTGGAGTTATCGTCTGTGAGCAATTAATTTCTCAAAATGAGCAAAAACAGCAAAAATCCGACATTGAAATCAAAATTGCCGACTTCCTGTTGGGCTTAGAGAATGGCTCCAAGAGACTTTTTTGTTGACACTGATGTGTTACATATGCATGCCAAATTTTGTAGACGTAGGTTAAATTTGATGAGTGGGCCATTTTTTAAAATGCTGCAGGGGGCGCTATGCCACATGCTGTGAATGTATTTTGGCACATGGATGTGGTCAGGGCAGGAGTGTGATTAAACATGCAAAGTTTGAGGCAGATTGGAGCAAGCAGAGGATATTTACACAGCAGTTGATGTTTCATGGCGAAGCATCAAACTTCAGGGGGTTGCTATGGCCACGCCCTTTGACACTGGAGGAAGCTTTTTATAACTTTTGATCATAATGTCCTGGTGTATATACTGGTCAAATTTGAGGTCTGTGCGCATTATCCCCTAGGAGGAGATAGTTCTCAAAAATGAACAACATTCGTCCAAATTTGTCCAATCAATTCAAAATGACGGACTTCCTGTTGGGTTTGGGGCGTGGCTCCAAGAGGATTTTTTGTGCGTCCTGATGTGTTCTATATGTCCCCCAAATTTTCTGGACGTAGGTTAAATGTACTGCAGGGGCTGTTTGTTAAAAATGCTGTAGGGGGCGCTATAGCACGTGTTGTGCTGAGATGCATACAGTTTTCTTCCTTCAGCTGGTGGTGATGTGTGTGCAAATTTTGGTGATGTTTGGATAATTCTAATGCTGTCAAAGGCAAGTTGTTTTTCATATCAACTTTGCGTTGCCACGGCAACAGCGTTTTATAAAATGCCAAAATCTTCACACTGTGCCATGATCATGGTGTGAAGAGTCATCACTTTAATTTTCAGAATTATTTGACCAAGTTTAGGGCAATGGGATGGGCAAATGTAATTCCAAAACATCCTGTTGCCAGTTGGTGGCGCTATGACTATTTCAAAATTTTTGAGTGTGGATGTCTTCAGACTGGACATGACATTCTGGATATGAAGTTTGGAGCAGATAGGTTCTTGTTCAGCTGAGATATAGGCCCTTGAAATTTCATGGCGAAACATCAAAATTCGCCACGCTGCCACAGACACGCCCTTAAATGAAACGTCACCATTTTCTTTGTGATTCATCATCAATGTGTTCAGGCTTATGTCAGAAGGTCTGAGGTGAATCTGGACAACGGGTTGACAACAGTACATAAAAGTATTAAAAAAGCAAAAATCCTGTTGCCACAAGGTGGCGCTATGACTGTGAGTGAATATTATCATATGGATGTCATCAGCGCAGGTCTGTGATCATACATGTAAAGTTTCATTCAGATTGGAGCATGTTCAGAGAGTTAGACCTGCACTTCCTGTGGCATGGCGAAGGATCAGTATTTCGGGGGGGCTGCCATGGCCACACCCTTTGACCGACATAGAAGATTTTTATAACTTTTCATCAGGAAGGTCGGTTGTATGTACAGAACAAATTTCAGGTCTCTAAGACTTACCCCCTAGGAGGAGTTCATCACAGATTTTTCACAGTTAACGCAAGATATGTCACTTCCTGTTGGGTTTAGAGCATGGCTATGATTGACTTTTATGTCTTTCCTGATGTGCTGAACATGCCTGCCAAATTTTGTATCCGTCGATGAAATGTCCTTCCAGTTAGTCTAATAGCACTTTTTAAAATTTTGCAGGGGGCGCTATGGAGCCATTTTGGGACACACATACACAGACCCTATAAAATATCAAATTTTTCACCGGTCCTGATGTGTGTGCAGATTTTGACGCGAATCGGTGCATGTTTAGGCCCTCAAAAAAGCAATTCATTTGGCGGTAAAATAATAATAATAATAATAATTAAAGCTGCAAGCAGCGATGAACGGGTCCTCGCACCCCTTGCTTGTCGGCGACCCCAAGCACGTCCGTCAGGCGATGCTGCGACCAGGAGCGCATTTAGGCCCAATAATGCAACCAGGGCTGGATCCTGAACACACAGGTCAAATTTCTGCCAGATTGGATTATTACAGACTGTTTATGCAGCACTTACTGTCCATCCAACAGGTGGCGCTATCACTGTGACTGTATATTGGTCTATGGAAATCATCAGGGCTGTAACCTGATCACACATTTAAAGTTTGAGGCAGATAGCAGCACATACAGGGGATTTAACAAGACTTCCTCCTTTCTGGCGAAGCATCAAAGTTCATTCGGCCACCATGGCCACGCCCTTTGGGTTTGGCATACGATTTTCACATATTTTCAACCTGAAGATGTGTTCCATATATGGGCACAATTTCAGATGTTTTGGAGTTATCGTCTGTGAGCAATTAATTTCTCAAAATGAGCAAAAACAGCAAAAATCCGACATTGAAATCAAAATTGCCGACTCCCTGTTGGGCTTAGAGAATGGCTCCAAGAGACTTTTTTGTTGACACTGATGTGTTACATATGCATGCCAAATTTTGTAGACGTAGGTTAAATTTGATGAGTGGGCCATTTTTTAAAATGCTGCAGGGGGCGCTATGCCACATGCTGTGAATGTATTTTGGCACATGGATGTGGTCAGGGCAGGAGTGTGATTAAACATGCAAAGTTTGAGGCAGATTGGAGCAAGCAGAGGATATTTACACAGCAGTTGATGTTTCATGGCGAAGCATCAAACTTCAGGGGGTTGCTATGGCCACGCCCTTTGACACTGGAGGAAGCTTTTTATAACTTTTGATCATAATGTCCTGGTGTATATACTGGTAAAATTTGAGGTCTGCATGACTTATCCCCTAGGAGGAGATAGTTCTCAAAAATGAACAACATTCGTCAAAATTTGTCCAATTAATTCAAAATGGCGGACTTCCTGTTGGGTTTAGGGCGTGGCTCCAAGAGGATTTTTTGTGCGTCCTGATGTGTTCTATATGTCCCCCAAATTTTGTGGACGTAGGTTAAATGTACTGCAGGGGCTGTTTGTTAAAAATGCTGTAGGGGGCGCTATAGCACGTGTTGTGCTGAGATGCATACAGTTTTCTTCTTTCAGCTGGTGGTGATGTGTGTGCAAATTTTGGTGATGTTTGGATAATTCTAATGCTGTCAAAGGCAAGTTGTTTTTTTATCAACTTTGCGTTGCCACGGCAACAGCGTTTTATAAAATGCCAAAATCTTCACACTGTGCCATGATCATGGTGTGAAGAGTCATCACTTTAATTTTCAGAATTATTTGACCAAGTTTAGGGCAATGGGATGGGCAAATGTAATTCCAAAACGTCCTGTTGCCAGTTGGTGGCGCTATGACTATTTCAAAATTTTTGAGTGTGGATGTCTTCAGACTGGACATGACATTCTGGATATGAAGTTTGGAGCAGATAGGTTCTTGTTCAGCTGAGATATAGGCCCTTGAAATTTCATGGCGAAACATCAAAATTCGCCACGCCGATACAGACACGCCCTTTGATGACACGTCACCATTTTCTTTGTGATTCATCATCAATGTGTTCAGGCTTATGTCAGCAGGTCTGAGATGAATCTGGACAACGGGTTGACAACAGTACTTAAAAGTATTAAAAAAGCAAAAATCCTGTTGCCACAAGGTGGCCCTATGACTGTGAGTGAATATTATCATATGGATGACATCAGCTCAGGTCTGTGATCATACATGTAAAGTTTCATTCAGATTGGAGCATGTTCAGAGAGTTAGACCTGCACTTCCTGTGGCATGGCGAAGGATCAGTATTTCGGGGGGGCTGCCATGGCCACACCCTTTGACCGACATAGAAGATTTTGATAACTTTTCATCAGGAAGGTCGGTTGTATGTACGAACCAAATTTCAGGTCTCTAAGACTTACCCCCTAGGAGGAGTTCATCACAGATTTTTCACAGTGAACGCAAGATATGTCACTTCCTGTTGGGTTTAGAGCATGGCTATGATTGACTTTTTTGTCTTTCCTGATGTGCTGAATATGCCTGCCAAATTTTGTAGCTGTAGATCAAATGTCCTTCCAGTTAGTCTAATACCACTTTTTAAAATTTTGCAGGGGGCGCTATGGAGCCATTTTGGGACACACATACACAGACCCCATAAAATATCAAATTTTTCACCGGTCCTGATGTGTGTGCAGATTTTGACGCGAATCGGTGCATGTTTAGGCCCTCAAAAAAGCAATTCATTTGGCGGTAAAATAATAATAATAATTAAAGCTGCAAGCAGCGATGAACGGGTCCTCGCACCCCTTGCTTGTCGGCGACCCCAAGCACGTCCGTCAGGCGATGCTGCGACCGGGAGCGCATTTAGGCCCATGAATGCAACCAGGGCTGGATTCTGAACACACAGGTCAAATTTCTGCCAGATTGGATTATTACAGACTGTTTATGCAGCACTTACTGTCCATCCAACAGGTGGCGCTATCACTGTGACTGTATATTGGTCTATGGAAATCATCAGGGCTGTAACCTGATCACACATTTAAAGTTTGAGGCAGATAGCAGCACATACAGGGGATTTAACAAGACTTCCTCCTTTCTGGCGAAGCATCAAAGTTCAGTCGGCCGCCATGGCCACGCCCTTTGGGTTTGGCGTATGATTTTCACATATTTTCAACCTGAAGATGTGTTCCATATATTGGCACAATTTCAGATGTTTTGGAGTTATCGTCTGTGAGCAATTAATTTCTCAAAATGAGCAAAAACAGCAAAAATCCGACATTGAAATCAAAATTGCCGACTCCCTGTTGGGCTTAGAGAATGGCTCCAAGAGACTTTTTTGTTGACACTGATGTGTTACATATGCATGCCAAATTTTGTAGACGTAGGTTAAATTTGATGAGTGGGCCATTTTTTAAAATGCTGCAGGGGGCGCTATGCCACATGCTGTGAATGTATTTTGGCACATGGATGTGGTCAGGGCAGGAGTGTGATTAAACATGCAAAGTTTGAGGCAGATTGGAGCAAGCAGAGGATATTTACACAGCAGTTGATGTTTCATGGCGAAGCATCAAACTTCAGGGGGTTGCTATGGCCACGCCCTTTGACACTGGAGGAAGCTTTTTATAACTTTTGATCATAATGTCCTGGTGTATATACTGGTCAAATTTGAGGTCTGTGCGCATTATCCCCTAGGAGGAGATAGTTCTCAAAAATGAACAACATTCGTCCAAATTTGTCCAATCAATTCAAAATGACGGACTTCCTGTTGGGTTTAGGGCGTGGCTCCAAGAGGATTTTTTGTGCGTCCTGATGTGTTCTATATGTCCCCCAAATTTTGTGGACGTAGGTTAAATGTACTGCAGGGGCTGTTTGTTAAAAATGCTGTAGGGGGCGCTATAGCACGTGTTGTGCTGAGATGCATACAGTTTTCTTCCTTCAGCTGGTGGTGATGTGTGTGCAAATTTTGGTGATGTTTGGATAATTCTAATGCTGTCAAAGGCAAGTTGTTTTTCATATCAACTTTGCGTTGCCACGGCAACAGCGTTTTATAAAATGCCAAAATCTTCACACTGTGCCATGATCATGGTGTGAAGAGTCATCACTTTAATTTTCAGAATTATTTGACCAAGTTTAGGGCAATGGGATGGGCAAATGTAATTCCAAAACGTCCTGTTGCCAGTTGGTGGCGCTATGACTATTTCAAAATTTTTGAGTGTGGATGTCTTCAGACTGTACATGACATTCTGGATATGAAGTTTGGAGCAGATAGGTTCTTGTTCAGCTGAGATATAGGCCCTTGAAATTTCATGGCGAAACATCAAAATTCGCCACGCTGCCACAGACACGCCCTTAAATGAAACGTCACCATTTTCTTTGTGATTCATCATCAATGTGTTCAGGCTTATGTCAGCAGGTCTGAGGTGAATCTGGACAACGGGTTGACAACAGTACATAAAAGTATTAAAAAAGCAAAAATCCTGTTGCCACAAGGTGGCGCTATGACTGTGAGTGAATATTATCATATGGATGACATCAGCTCAGGTCTGTGATCATACATGTAAAGTTTCATTCAGATTGGAGCATGTTCAGAGAGTTAGACCAGCACTTCCTGTTGCATGGCGAAGGATCAGTATTTCGGGGGGGCTGCCATGGCCACACCCTTTGACCGACATAGAAGATTTTTATAACTTTTCATCAGGAAGGTCGGTTGTATGTACGGACCAAATTTCAGGTCTCTAAGACTTACCCCCTAGGAGGAGTTCATCACAGATTTTTCACAGTAAACGCAAGATATGTCACTTCCTGTTGGGTTTAGAGCATGGCTATGATTGACTTTTTTGTCTTTCCTGATGTGCTGAACATGCCTGTCAAATTTTGTAGCTGTAGATGAAATGTCCTTCCAGTTAGTCTAATAGCACTTTTTAAAATTTTGCAGGGGGCGCTATGGAGACATTTTGGGACACACATACACAGACCCCATAAAATATGAAATTTTTCACCGGTCCTGATGAGTGTGCAGATTTTGACGCAAATCGGTGCATGTTTAGGCCCTCAAAGAAGCAATTCATTTGGCGGTAAAATAATAATAATAATAATTAAAGCTGCAAGCAGCGATGAACGGGTCCTCGCACCCCTGGCTGGTCGGCGACCCCAAGCACGTCCGTCAGGCGATGCTGCGACCGGGAGCGCATTTAGGCCCATGAATGCAACCAGGGCTGGATTCTGAACACACAGGTCAAATTTCTGCCAGATTGGATTATTACAGACTGTTTATGCAGCACTTACTGTCCATCCAACAGGTGGCGCTATCACTGTGACTGTATATTGGTCTATGGAAATCATCAGGGCTGTAACCTGATCACACATTTAAAGTTTGAGGCAGATAGCAGCACATACAGGGGATTTAACAAGACTTCCTCCTTTCTGGCGAAGCATCAAAGTTCATTCGACCACCATGGCCACGCCCTTTGGGTTTGGCATACGATTTTCACATATTTTCAACCTGAAGATGTGTTCCATATATGGGCACAATTTCAGATGTTTTGGAGTTATCGTCTGTGAGCAATTAATTTCTGAAAATGACCAAAAACAGCAAAAATCCCACATTGAAATCCAAATGGCCAACTTCCTGTTGGGTTTAGAGAATGGCTCCAAGAGACTTTTTTGTTCACACTGATGTGCTAAATATGCATGCCAAATTTTGTAGACGTAGGTTAAATTTGATGAGTGGGCAATTTTTTAAAATGCTGCAGGGGGCGCTATGCCACATGCTGTGAATGTATTTTGGCAGATGGATGTGGTCAGGGCAGGAGTGTGATTAAACATGTAAAGTTTGAGGCAGATTGGAGCAAGCAGAGGATATTTACACAGCAGTTGATGTTTCATGGCGAAGCATCAAACTTCAGGGGGTCGCTATGGCCACGCCCTTTGACATTGGAGGAAGATTTTTATAACTTTTGATCATAATGTCCTGGTGTATATACTGGTCAAATTTGAGGTCTGCGCGAGTTATCCCCTAGGAGGAGATAGTTCTCAAAAGTGAACAACATTCGTCAAAATTTGTCCAATTAATTCAAAATGGTGGACTTCCTGTTGGGTTTAGGGCATGCCTCCAAGAGGATTTTTTGTGCGTCCTGATGTGTTCTATATGTCCCCCAGATTTTGTGGACATAGGTTAAATTTACTGCAGGGGCTGTTTGTTAAAAATGCTGTAGGTGGCGCTATAGCACATGCTGTGCTGAGATGCATACAGTTTTCTTCCTTTCGCTGGTGGTGATGTGTGTGCAAATTTTGGTGATGTTTGTATAATTCTAATGCTGTCAAAGGCAAGTTGTTTGTCATATCAACTTTGCGTTGCCACGGCAACAGCGTTTTATAAAATGCCAAAATCTTCACACTGTGCCATGATCATGGTGTGAAGAGTCATCACTTTAATTTTCAGAATTATTTGACCAAGTTTAGGGCAATGGGATGGGCAAATGTAATTCCAAAACGTCCTGTTGCCAGTTGGTGGCGCTATAACTATTTCAAAATTTTTGAGTGTGGATGTCTTCAGACTGTACATGACATTCTGGATATGAAGTTTGGAGCAGATAGGTTCTTGTTCAGCTGAGATATAGGCCCTTGAAATTTCATGGCGAAACATCAAAATTCGCCACGCCGCCACAGACACGCCCTTAGATGAAACGTCACCATTTTCTTTGTGATTCATCATCAATGTGTTCAGGCTTATGTCAGCAGGTCTGAGGTGAATCTGGACAACGGGTTGACAACAGTACATAAAAGTATTAAAAAAGCAAAAATCCTGTTGCCACAAGGTGGCGCTATGACTGTGAGTGAATATTATCATATGGATGTCATCAGCGCAGGTCTGTGATCATACATGTAAAGTTTCATTCAGATTGGAGCATGTTCAGAGAGTTAGACCTGCACTTCCTGTGGCATGGCGAAGGATCAGTATTTCGGGGGGGCTGCCATGGCCACACCCTTTGACCGACATAGAAGACTTTGATAACTTTTCATCAGGAAGGTCTGATATATGTACAGACCAAATTTCAGGTCTCTAAGACTTACCCCCGAGGAGGAGTTCATCACAGATTTTTCACAGTTAACACAAGATATGTCACTTCCTGTTGGGTTTAGAGCATGGCTATGATTGACTTTTTTGTCTTTCCTGATGTGCTGAACATGCCTGCCAAATTTTGTATCCATCGATGAAATGTCCTTCCAGTTAGTCTAATAGCACTTTTTAAAATTTTGCAGGGGGCGCTATGGAGACATTTTGGGACACACATACACAGACCCCATAAAATATGAAATTTTTCACCGGTCCTGATGAGTGTGCAGATTTTGACGCAAATCGGTGCATGTTTAGGCCCTCAAAGAAGCAATTCATTTGGCGGTAAAATAATAATAATAATAATTAAAGCTGCAAGCAGCGATGAACGGGTCCTCGCACCCCTGGCTGGTCGGCGACCCCAAGCACGTCCGTCAGGCGATGCTGCGACCGGGAGCGCATTTAGGCCCAATAATGCTACCAGGGCTGGATTCTGAACACACAGGTCAAATTTCTGCCAGATTGGATTATTACAGACTGTTTATGCAGCACTTACTGTCCATCCAACAGGTGGTGCTGTCACTGTGACTGTATATTGGTCTATGGAAATCATCAGGGCTGTAACCTGATCACACATTTAAAGTTTGAGGCAGATAGCAGCACATACAGGGGATTTAACAAGACTTCCTCCTTTCTGGCGAAGCATCAAAGTTCAGTCGGCCGCCATGGCCACGCCCTTTGGGTTTGGCGTATGATTTTCACATATTTTCAACCTGAAGATGTGTTCCATATATTGGCACAATTTCAGATGTTTTGGAGTTATCGTCTGTGAGCAATTAATTTCTCAAAATGAGCAAAAACAGCAAAAATCCGACATTGAAATCAAAATTGCCGACTCCCTGTTGGGCTTAGAGAATGGCTCCAAGAGACTTTTTTGTTGACACTGATGTGTTACATATGCATGCCAAATTTTGTAGACGTAGGTTAAATTTGATGAGTGGGCCATTTTTTAAAATGCTGCAGGGGGCGCTATGCCACATGCTGTGAATGTATTTTGGCACATGGATGTGGTCAGGGCAGGAGTGTGATTAAACATGCAAAGTTTGAGGCAGATTAGAGCAAGCAGAAGATATTTACACAGCAGTTGATGTTTCATGGCGAAGCATCAAACTTCAGGGGGTTGCTATGGCCACGCCCTTTGACATTGGAGGAAGCTTTTTATAACTTTTGATCATAATGTCCTGGTGTATATACTGGTCAAATTTGATGTCTGTGCGAGTTATCCCCTAGGAGGAGATAGTTCTCAAAAATGAACAACATTCGTCCAAATTTGTCCAATTAATTCAAAATGCCGGACTTCCTGTTGGGTTTAGGGCGTGGCTCCAAGAGGATTTTTTGTTCGTCCTGATGTGTTCTATATGTCCCCCAAATTTTGTGGACGTAGGTTAAATGTACTGCAGGGGCTGTTTGTTAAAAATG
>JAMOIN010000316.1:0-25000 GCA_024666655.1 Dascyllus trimaculatus
TCTTCATCAGGTCACTTTACAGCACAAACACTTTCTTACTTTGAGTCTGAGGGTCCAGGTTCTTCTCTGAAGGTTAGAGGTTCTCCTTTGGACCAGTCACTCTTCATAGACAGACGGCTGGAGGCTGGAAACTCTGCTCTCTGTCTGCTCAAACACATGTTAGTATTCTCATCAATCACTGATCAATCCTCTGATCACATCCGTAGTTTAAACACACAAACTGCAGATGATCACATGGTTCATGTCTGCAGTCGTCCTCTTTGATCAGATCACAGCTTTTCTACTGGCAGAGATGCTGAGAGGAAAACAGGACCAATGATTTCTATTGGAGTCACAGAAACCTTTTCAGAGTTCATTTGAATGGAGCAACTAAAACCAACCATCAGGGACACGACACAGAACTGACAGGTGGAATCATAAAGGAGTCATAGGAACAGTCAGAGGCAGTGTTCTTACTTTGAGTCTGAGGGTCCAGGTTCTTCTCTGAAGTCTGGAGGATCTTCTTTGGACCAGTCACTCTTCATAGACAGACGGCTGGAGGCTGGAAACTCTGCTCTCTGTCTGCTCAAACACAAACATGTTTCTGTTCACATCAATCACAACAGAACTGTCTGTTTCTTCTTTACTGTGACCACAGCAAACATCACGTCCCACTGCAGGATCCATCTGACCCCCACATGAAGCCTTCACTCATTCTCTTCACTGCATTTACAAACTCCACTCTGAATACTGACTTTCCTGACTCTTAGATTCCACGTCTGCTAACAAGCCCAGACATCTACAGCTGATCTCTGACACGTCAGACTCTTCATTCTGCTGGAAAACTGTCCTACAAAGTGATTTAAACACTTCCACATCCAGTTTATCAAGGTGGACCCAGCAGTGGTTCCTTCTTCTGGACCTGGTCTCTGCTGCACCAACACACCTCTAGTTACTGACATCTAACAACACAAAGGAGCGTCAACTAAATGAGGTGTAAAGGTTTGTTCATGTGTTCTTACTTTGAGTCTGAGGGTCCAGGTTCTTCACTGAACTCTGGAGGTCTTTCTTTGGACCGGTCACTCTTCATAGACAGACGGCTGGAGGCTGGAAACTCCTCCTCCTCCTCACAAACACTCATCTTGAGGACTTGAGTCAGTCTGAGAGGAAAACCAGCAACACTGACTGTGAGTTCAGGAAGTGGTTTAAACACTTCCAGATCCAGTTTATCAAGGTGGACCCAGCAGTGGTTCCTTCTTCTGGACCTGGTCTCTGCTGCACCAACACACCTCTAGTTACTGACAGCTTTAAATATCTGCCCAGTTTAAAATGGAGGAGAAAGTGAAAGTGTTCTAGTAAAGATCATTTCAGCAGATAGAAGCTCCTCAGCAGTCAGCATGAAAACACTCCTGTGATATAAGAACACCCAGAACAGAACAGGAACAAGGTTCAGAGGCTCATCCTTGTTTTCTGACAGCAGAACAGTCATAATGGTGGACCAACACTCACCTTGTTCTCCTCCTCTGTTGACGCTAAAATGGAGTCTGAACTCTGTCATTTCCTAGAATCACTCAGAGCTGCTCCTCTTCTGTTTCCTGTGAATCACATGACTCCACCCAGCTGTGTGGTTTCCTGCCTTCAACAGACGTTCTGATCAGCTGAACACACATTTATCTATCAGACACGTTGCTGCTGCAGTCGTTGTTCCACCACTGACAGAAGAACGCTGCCACTAGATCAACAGGTTTCCTCTCATTGGATCAGACTCTCTCAGGTGTGACCAGTGAACCTGAGCTCTTCACAGTGACACCAGAACTCCACAGGACCACAGCTGTGATGCAGTGGATCCTCCAGAGCTGTCCACCGTCTCTATGGGCCTGAAGTTCAGCGTCTCCACCACAGACAGTCGCTGTGTGGCCTCACAGTCCACTTTATCTCTGAGCTCATCAACCTGCAGCCATCAAACACTCGTCCACACAACACGCTGCAGACACACACATCACATGACATGACACACACTGAGGTTCACTGAACATCCATCAGACTTCCTGTCCTCAGACCTCTTTAATGTTCATGGAGCTCCTTTCAGCTGCTTCTTCTTCATGTCTTCTGCTTTTATTCAGACCAACGCTTCACATCTTAGAACCTGATCACGTTTTGTTCTTCATCAGGAACTCAAACTGTCCAACCAGAGCAGTGCAGTAATACTCAGCTCTGTGCAGTACTTTAGTGAAAGGACTCAGTGACTCCTGAAGCTGAGGATACCTGTGGAGACATGGAGTCAGAGCTCCATCTGCTGGTGGTGTGTTGGTGCTGCAGCTTCTCTCATCTCTGTGGATCTCTGAGTCTCTGTGCTCTGAAATCACAGCATCATACAGAGACGTTCTGAGATCAACTCTGGAGAAAGTCCACATTCATAAGAGCACAAGTTCAGCTCAGAACCACACGTGGAGAAGTCTCACGTCTGTTCTGGTTCCAGTTTTCAGAGCTTTCACTGTTTCCTGACATTTTATAAAGCAACCAGTCAGCAGATTAAAACCCAACAGTCCATAGCTGCATTTGGATTCCCTCTGAGCAGCAGTCAGCGGCCGTGGGAAGGAACCAAAACCCCCCTAGGACAGGGAGGGGAAGAAAAACCTCTGGCAGAACCAGGCTCAGGGAGGGAGGACATCTGCCTGGACCGCTTGGGTTGGGAGGGGATGAGGGGGGAGGGACAGCAGCCAACCAAAGGTGAGCTCTTCCAGGTGAGCTCTTCCTCTGCCTGTCAGCTAATAGAACAGAAACCTTTCAAACAGAAGCAGCGTCTGATCCAACAGGTCAGATTAGAGGAACATTTCATTCTGGCTTCAACAACTAATATTTACAATACAGTTGAAAAGATATTTAATGATTGGATTTAAGAGGCTTCATTTGATTACAGGACTACAGTCTCTTATAAAACACATGGACAGATTAAAAACATGACGCCTCTCCTCCTCCTGATGTTCTCCAGTGGAGCTGATCAGCCTTCAGGCTCCATTAACTCCATCAGGCTGGTCCAGATGCTGCTGAAGGTCCACGGATGGAGCTGCTGATGTTCTGTCTGTGGAGTCTCCAGCAGTCAGTGAGGATCTGGGTTTCTTCAGCTGTCCCTCCTGTTTTAATGCAGTTACAGTCATAAGAATAGAACATAGTCATACTACAGGTAATGAAGACCAGACAATCATTCAGAAGTACAACGTCAGTGATCAGGTACAACATTAAATAACAACATACAAATGATGAACAATAAACACTATGCTGTGATGCCAAAGTGTGACCGTTGGAAAACCTCAAAATGACTGACATCCCCGTTTAACTGCTACAGAACCATCAGAGACGGCGGCAAATTTCAGAAGGTCCAGCCCAGATAAAGCTGATCTCAGCGGGCTACTGTGAGCGCTGACCTCCCTGTGGTAGCGGTCTAACCGGGACGCTCACATCTCCGAAATTGTTGTAATAAATGTTTAAGCAGACTTTATCTGAAAAATTGATCTCAGATTTGACGTTTATACAACCACTTTCACGCCTCAAATAATCTCAAAACTACATTTTGTGACACAATAACAGCAGTATGTACTAAAAACTTGTATCACCGTTGAAAGTTTTCTCCTCGGTCTTTGACGCCGGTTGGAGCGAAATGCATTATGGGAAACTTCGCTTCCCCAAGTCCACACAAGTCTGGTCCCATTGGATACCGAAACAGCCAATCAGAATTTGTCCTGTCTGACTCCTGATTGGTTGACTTTGTGACACATTGTAACGCTGTGTCATGTTGAGCGAGCTACGAGCAGAGTTGAGAGCAAAGGCAGTGCAAGACCAAGAGAGAGAGGAGCACGGGGAGCAGGGGAAACTGAAGAAAAATATTGTAAATGCTCACTTATGTGTATTCAGCAAGCATGAAAAATAATTTCTTGACAACGTTATTGATAATTGTTCACTCAAACTGCGTTCTTTTTCGTTGGATTATAACTTTACACAATATGTAATTTTGAGTTCTTGCAAAACACATTTCTGTGCTACAAACTTTGTATTAGTTGCTTGTAAACGAGGCACAAAAATAACAACATGTCTGCACTTGTCATGGACTGCTGCTGACAGTGTTATCAGGCTGTCACAGGCAAAATGTTCCAGGTGTGTTCAGGTGTCGACAGAGTGATACTTATTAGGTTCAGAGGGGACACACACTAATAACAACCAGTTATTAGCTTTAAGAGGGACACACACAAATAACAACCAGTTATTAGCTTTAAGGGGACACACACTAATAACAACCAGTTATTAGGTTTAAGAGGGACACACACTAATAACAACCAGTTATTAGGTTTAGAAGAACACATACTAATAACCAGTTATTAGGTTTAGGGGGGACACGGATTAATAACGACCACTTATTAAGTTTAGGGGGGACATGCAAAAATAACAACCTGTTATAAGGTTTAGTGGGGACACGCACTAATGACAACCAGTTATTAGGTTTAAGGGGGACACACACTAATGACAACCAGTTATTAGGTTTAAGGGGGACACACACTAATAACGACCACTTGTTAGGTTTAGTGGGCACACGCACTATTAACGAGTTATTAGGTTTGAATGAATGAATGAATGTTTATTTCGAACATGTATAAAATAAAATATGTTCTTTGTACATACAAAGGAAGGAAAAAAACAAAGAAAATAATAAAAAAACAAATGAAAAAAAAGAAAACATAACAAAACATAGCACATGGTTCGAAAAAGGAGTAGGGAGAAGTAAACACTTTTTGAAAGTCCAACCCCCCTTTTTTTTTAACCATTTCTCGACTTTAATATAATATAATATAATATAATATAATATACTGTACTATACCATAACATAACACAATATAATATAATATAATACAATATAATATAACATAATATAATATAACACAATATAATACAATACAACACAGTACAATACAGTATAACACAATAATATAACACAATACAATATAATATACTATGATATAATGCAACTACCTAATACAATATACTATAATATACTGCGCAGATATCCATAGAAATACATAATATATACACATGCATACAATATAACTATCCCCTTTAAATATTTACCCTATATTAAGTTAATTACAATATAACACCCAACACTATTTTATTTATATTTATATATCTGACCATCCTCCATTAACAATGTTCTTCTTCCACATACTTGTGTAATAATATGTTTTTGTACCTTTTTTTAAACAGATTTATGTTGCTACTTTGTTTTAATTCTTTCTCCAGACTGTTCCACAGAATCACCCCACTGTTCGACATGCATAAACTTTTCATTGTAGTTCGAGTCTTTGGTTTTTTAAAGTTTAGGTCTCCCCTTAGATTGTATCCACCCTCCTTTTCTGTAAACATTCCCTGTATATTCTTTGGTAATAGATTATTTCTTGCTTTGTACATTATTTGCGCTGTTTTGAATTTGACTATATCCATAAACTTCAACAATTGTGTTTTTATGAATAGTGGGTTTGTATGATCTCTGTATCCTGCATTGTTTATTGATCTTATTGCTCTTTTCTGTATTGTGCATATTGGCTGTAGAGTGGTTTTGTAGGTGTTTCCCCAAACCTCGACACAGTAAGACAGATATGGCAGAATTAGTGAGCAGTATAGAGTGTATAATGACTTGTAGTTCAGAATATGTTTCGTTTTCCACAGAATTGCTGTGCACTTTGCCAGTTTGGCTTGAATGTAACTTATGTGCGGTTTCCAGCAGATTTTATTGTCCAAAATCACACCAAGAAATTTAATATCATGTACTCTTTCTATTTTGGTATCATCTATTATGATTTCTACATCATGATCCATTTTTTGTCTCCCAAACATCACGAACTTTGTTTTACTTAGATTTAATGATAATTTATTTTTATCAAACCATAGTTTTAGTTTATTTATTTCTGATGTGATGGTCTCTAAAATCTGCTGCAAATTCTCACCGGAACAAAAAATATTGGTGTCGTCTGCAAACAAAACAAATTTTAATAATTGCGATACTCTGCATATGTCGTTGATGTATAGTATGAATAATTTTGGTCCTAATACCGACCCCTGAGGTACTCCGCATGTAATGTTCACGAATTCTGCTTTATGGTCACCTATCTGCACATACTGTTTCCTGTTTCTCAACTCAACCCAACTCCCCTAATACCGTATTTTTCCAATTTATTTAGTAATATGTTGTGATCGATGGTATCAAATGCTTTTTTTAGGTCCACAAAAACTCCTATTGCTATTTTTTTATTGTCTATACAGTTTGTGATTTCTTCTATTAATGACATGAGTGCCAGAGATGTTGATCTGTCCGTTCTAAATCCGTACTGACTGTCTGTAAGGAGGTTATGTTTTTCAATGAATTTGTCCAGTCTGTCTGTAAAAAGTTTTTCAAGTATTTTGGAGAATTGGGGGAGTAGAGAAACAGGCCTGTAGTTTGTGAAATGGTGTCTATTTCCGGTTTTAAACAGTGGAATTACTTTTGCTATTTTCATTTTGTCTGGAAATGTACCTGATTGAAAAGACAAGTTGCAGATGTAGGTGAGTGGTTTTGCAATTCCTTCAATGACTGATTTTACTGTTGACATGTCTATATCATTACAGTCTGTAGAGGTTTTATTTTTACATTTTCTTACATACTCCATAATTTCTTCTTCATCGACTGCACCTAGAAAAATTGTGTTTGGATTTCTGTATCCCGTATCTTCTATATCCCCACATTCTGTTATCTCTGGTTTCTTTATTTTTGCTGCTAAATCTGGTCCCACATTTACAAAGAATTGATTAAAACCGTTCACCACATCCTCCATATTATTAATGGTCTTGTCATTTTCAATGTAGTACTCTGGGTAATTTGTGGGTTTGGATCCACTTCTCACAATGCCATTCAGTATATTCCATATGCCTTCAATGTTACTTCTATTTTTTTCCAACAATTTATTATAGTATTCTTTCTTACATATCCTCATTATATTAATTAATTTATTTTTATATTTTTTGTACTTTTCCTTCTGTCTCTATAGTTCTGTATTTTAAGAATTTTCTGTATAATGCATTTTTCTTTTTGCAGGCATTTTGTAGCCCCTTTGTGACCAACGGACTATTTGTACGTTTATTTTTATTACTGTATTTCTTTATAGGACAATATTTATTATACAATACATTGAATATTTTTAGAAATTCTTCATATGCCTTATCAATATCTTTTTCATTATAAACTACATTCCAGTTCTGTGTCATTAAGTCATCTTTAGTTTAGTTTAGTGGGGACACACACTAATGACAACCAGTTATTAGGTTTAGTGGGACACATACTATTAACGACCACTTGTTAGGTTTAGAGGGACACACACTATTAACCAGTTATTAGGTTTAGGGGGGACACACATTAATGACAACCAGTTATTGGGTTTAAGGGGGGACACACACTATTAACGACCACTTGTTAGGTTTAGAGGGACACACACTAATAACAACCACTTGTTAGGTTTAGAGGGACACACATTAATAACCAGTTATTAGGTTTAGAGGGACACACACTAATAACGACCACTTATTAAGTTTGGAGGGGACACAAACTAATAACGACCACTTATTAGGTTTACAGGTAAACACACTAATAACAACCACTTATTAGGTTTAGGGGGGACACACACTAATAACAACCAGTTATTAGGTTTAGAGGGACACACACTAATAACGACCACTTATTAGGTT
Organism: Dascyllus trimaculatus; assembly: GCA_024666655.1. NCBI lineage: Eukaryota > Metazoa > Chordata > Actinopteri > Pomacentridae > Dascyllus > Dascyllus trimaculatus. Next base: position 7,744 of record JAMOIN010000316.1, read on the forward strand.
TACAGGTAAACACACTAATAACAACCACTTATTAGGTTTAGGGGGGACACACACTAATAACAACCAGTTATTAGGTTTAGGGGGACACACACTATTAACCAGTTATTAGGTTTAGGGGGACACACACTAATAACAACCAAGTTTTAGGTTTAGAGGGGACACACACTAATAACGACCACTTGTTAGGTTTAGAGGGACACACACTATTAACCGGTTATTAAGTTTAGGGGGGACACAAACTAATAACCAGTTATTAGGTTTAGTAGGCACACACACTAATGACAACCAGTTATTGGGTTTAGGGGGGACACACACTAATATCGAACACTTGTTAGGTTTATAGGGACACACACTATTAACCGGTTATTAAGTTTAGGGGGGACACGAACTAATAACGACCAGTTATTAGTTTAGGGGGACACACACTAATAAAAACCAGTTATTAGGTTTAGGGGGACACACACTAATAACGACCACTTGTTAGGTTTAGAGGGACACACACTATTAACCAGTTATTAGGTTTAGTGGGGACACACACTAATGACAACCAGTTATTAGGTTTAGAGGGACACACACTAATAACAACCAGTTATTAGGTTTAGGGGGACACACACTAATAACAACCAGTTATTAGGTTTAGGGGGGACACACACTAATAACAACCAGTTATTAGGTTTAGGGGGACACACACTAATAACAACCAGTTATAAGGTTTAGGGGGACACACACTAATAACAGCCAGTTATAGGTTTACTTATTTATTTATTTTGTGAAACTAAAGAATACAGGCTGAGGTACTCTAATATACAGTGCCGTGAAAAAGTATTTGCTTCCTTCTCAAATTCTTAATGTTGTTGCACATATTCCCCACTTTAATGTTTAAGACCACCAAACAAATGTAAATATCAGACGAAGATATGTTGAAGAGTCAGGAGGATCTGTGGTGTAAATTAAGATGTCCATCGTTACATCTAATGTAGATATCAGTGACATCACAGAGCTTGATGGAGTCAGTCTCTGCTTTACTTTGAAAATACATCAATACAGAACGTGTGATTTCCTGCCCTCTGGTGGACAAAGCGTGGAAGTGTTTCAATGTCGCGCTTCTGGTGAAGGGATTCAACATTAAAATAGAAAAAACTGTAGTGATGAAGCGTGGCCACCAGAGGGCGCTGTTACATTTCAGAGTTTCCACACATGTGACAGAACTTTAACTGCAGCGTCTGGAAATGATCTGGTAGAAATGAAGCAATCAGTGGCCACAATAAATGAGCCATGATACATACATGAATAAAGTAAAGAGGAAAACATGGACTGAGCTGTAAAAGAGCAGCTGATGGACGGTTAGTGGTGTTTATCCCTCGGATGTTTCACTGAGGAAAACAAGTTCAACCAAAGTCATGACAACCATCAGCTCCAACAGAAGAGAAGACAGACTTTATTTAAAGGTTAAAGGCTCTTATTGTTAGCGACCACATGAGTCAGGATTATGGTTCATACATGTGTTAAAAAGCTTCCACTGGATTATTACCAACAATCAGGTGATGCTAGCAGAAGCACAAAGCTAAAAGACAACGCTGGAAAACTCCCAGTAACACATGAAAACCTGGAAGTGAGGCTCCAGGTGGGCAGATGTCAGTCAGAGAGGATCAGATGTGGATCTCCAGCTCAGAACCAGAGTCTGTGTTCATGAACCAGCCTCTGTTTGCTGCCTGTTGATGAGATGACAGGAAATCTAACAGTGATATGACACAACTCTTCCAGCTGGGACCCTATTGGAGGGCTTTCATTCATCAGCCACATGTTTCCAGGACTCTTTGTTCTCATCAGCTCAATGTGTTGCAGGTAGAGAAGCTGAACCAGTTGGACTGCAGCTGGAAATAGAAAGTCCACTCAACTAGAATCCTGCTCTGACACAAACATCCTGAAACTTCCTGACACTCTGACATGCAGGCTGCCCTCTGAACCGGACATCAGCCTCCAACAGATCATGTCTACATCAACTGAACTTCTCCATCATCCACAGTGTGGAGCTGCAGCACTAAACTACACAGTGGGAACAACACACTTTACACTGGTTCCCAGTCCACCTCCCAGTAACATGGACCAGTCAGAGTCTCTACACACCAGCTGCTGCTGCTGCTTCAACCTCTGGATCATCAGGACACACTTCATCCTCTCCAACAGACACCGTCCTGATCAGCATCATGACTCCCATCTGAAGAGAGAAGAAGAGAGACCAGAGGAGATCAATGAGTTTGATCAGCTGATCATCAGTATAAAGAGCAGCAGGACCTGATCAGCTGATCACTGTTGACATGAGACAACAAGCAGTCAGATCAGATGTGATGGACACTCTGATGGAGGAGGACCACTGTCTGTGCACATCTGGAAGGCTGTCAGCTGGAATCAGCTTCATGTCCTCAACACATCAACACAACAACAACAGTGGGCTTCACATCCACTCAAACACATGATGACAACCAGCTTGTGGCTCCTCTGATTGGCTGACTGCTGTCTCTGTGTTCCTGTCCAGTCCTGGAGTCTGTCTCCATTCTGCTTCACAGCTTCACTGAGAAGCTGCAGGTTTACAGGAGACACTGGATCTTTGCTCTGATACTGACTGTTTAGTAGAAAACTGACTGACTGGAACCTTCTACTGACCTCAGAGTCTTCAGGCTGCAGTCTGGACTCTCCACAAGATCCTCCAGATGTTTCACTGCTCTATCCTGCAGGTTGTTCTGACTCAGGTCCAGATGTTCCAGATGGGAGGGGTTGGACTTCAGAGCTGAGACCAGAGAATCACAGCTGATCTCTGATAAACTGCAGCCCCACAATCTGAATAAAGAATAAAAGATGTGGATCAGATCAGTGATGATCCATCAGATGTGTTCTTCACCTGCAGGTCTGCCTTCATCTGTCTGCATGTGTCAGTGTGTTTGTGTGTTTAGGATCAATATCAGTGATCAGACATGATCAGTCAAATCACATTGAACTGAACAAAGCAAAGAAATATTTCTGCTTCTCTCAGTAAACTTAGTCTCTTCTAACTGATCTGAGTTCAGAGGATCTTCTGGATCCACATGTGACTCTTCAGCTCTAATTACAAACATTAATTTCCTTCAACAACCAACAGGAACATTTTCTACACTTCCTGATACAAACACTCCACTTTGGTCTCAACAAACTGAATTTAGGACACAAACAGAAAATGTGGCCCAGAGCAGATTTACAGCTTCATGGATGGAAGTTCTGTTGGAACATAGATTAGCTTCAGTCGTCATTAAACACATCAGATCTACAACAGTAACAGACAGTCAGTGAACTGACCTCAGAGTCTTCAGGCTGCAGTCTGGACTCTCCACAAAACCACACAGATGTTTCACTCCTGGATCCTTCAGGTTGTTGTCACTCAGGTCCAGATGTTCCAGATGGGAGGGGTTGGACTTCAGAGCTGAGACCAGAGAATCACAACTGATCTCTGACAAACTGCAGTCCTTCAATCTGAATAAAGAATAAAGATGTGGATCAGATCAGTGATGATCCATCAGATGTGTCTCTCTGAGTTCCTGAGGCTCCACTGCAGCACAAACACTGTGGAAACACAAACATCCTGACTGGATGTGTGGAAGTCAGACTGCTGAAGCCTCACATCACTTTCACATCAGCTTTACATTCAGACACACAGCAGGACTGTGGATTCTGTCCTCCATCTTGGATCCCTGCAGTCAGCTGATCAGGACATTTATTCACAGACGCTTCAACAAACTAAAATGTCTTCAGACTCTTTTCACAAACATCCTCAACATTTATCAAAGCAAACCTAAAACTTCAGTCAACAATGTGAAGAGAATAAATTCACCAACAGTCAGTGAACTGACCTGAGAGTCTCCAGTTTACAGTTTGGACTCTTCAGTCCATCACAAAGACGCTTCACTCCTGAATCCTTCAGGTCTTTGTTTCCACTCAGGTCCAGTTCAGTCAGATGGGAGGGGTTGGACTTCAGAGCTGAGGCCACGACTTCACAGTGACTCTCTGAGAGTCTACATCCAGTAAGTCTGTCATGACACATAAATGATAGAACATGTTGTGATGAGAGAGGACACTTCCTGCTTCCTGCTGAGAACATTCAGAGTTTCTACTGAGACTCAGGATGTTGGGACTGAGTTGAGCTCAGTCAACAGTTCCAGTACAAAGATGATGATGTCTCTGCTGTGGACCTGCTGCTGTCAGCTTCACCTCCATCCCTGAACATCTACAGTCTGCTGTCAAACGCTACACAATGGAACTGATCCTGGACAACATCACACCTGGACACCAGTAAAGATCAACACCAGGACATATTGTGATGTGATGACAGATGACTGTGTCAACTTTGGTCCTCAACCTTCTTTTGGAGCTTCTGAAAAACTTGTTCAACACTTTTTATCTCTTCACTTTCTGCAATAAACAACAACAAAAATCCAACAGCTGAAGCCTGAAAAAACAGATGTCAGTGAGCCAAGGCAGGAGGATCCAGGTACAAAGCTCCTGTTTCCATAAAGCTTCACTCAGAGAACTAAAGACGTGATTGTTAAGAGTCCAGAGAGCTACAGCAGTCCCATTCTTCCCAGTATTGATCCCCCTTCTCTTTCTGGAGTCCCACTGAGGATGTCATCTTCTCCACTGAGCTGATGGACTTGATTATATGAAGAAGAAGGGCAGTGGTGGGGGTGTCCTCTGAAGCAGCACTTTGTTCTGGCTTTCTAGCCTGCAGCCATAAATATCTTTGTCCTACCAGAGGCTATTTGTCTCTTTGACACAGATCACTGGGGATTTTTCCCAGCTAGAGGAAAGGAAAAGACAAATGTGCTTTCAGGTCCAGAGTCTCTGATCTTAAATGTCCCACTCCCTTCCAGAAAGGCTGAATATGTGGACGTGAGCTAAAGATGAGAGCCTGGTCGGCTGAAGCCGATCCACACTCCCTCCAGCAACAACACAGGGACCCACTAGATCTGGACTTTTGGGAGGCTGTTAGAAAGAACGGATCAGATGTTTCCAACAGAAATCTGTCCAAAAGAAGGAGTCAGTGGTGGAACACTGAGCTAACCATGCTTGATGCCACTCTCCTTCTGCTAATGCTATGTTCCTATCTGTTTCCCAGCGTTGCTTTACACACAGCTGATTGTTGTTCATTGAAGTCAGACCCTGATGTAGTTTGTCTACAGAGGCTTTAGAATGTTCTGAATTGTACGCATCAATAAGTATCTGTGTTCTTCTTCAGGGTTCAACTCAATCAGTGCTCCCTATTTCCTGGAAAAACAAGAGGCCCATCTGTAAGTACCAGTAAAAGTCCTCTTTGTCCAACTCAAATGATTGACATCAACCCTCACAAGTATTATTGATCAATCAGAACATGTCAGAAACAAGTTCTGAGTGTTTGAAAGGTAAAAACTGAATATTACATGGAGCACTGATGACAAAGAACAATACAGTTTCATTCAATACAAACTAGAATAATCTGAAATAAAAGCTCAGAAGTCAAACTGATTAAATCCATCTGACATCAGGGACATCAATAATCCATCAATCATTTGTGTCAGAGCTCAGAAATGTTGCTTCATCATCCAGATGTGATGTTAAACTCTACAGAGTGAAATCATCACATTAAAGCTGTTGGTCTGGTCAGAAGACTGATCTCAGAACCTCCTCATGTCATCACAACTTCACTGCCTCCACATCAGAACCTCTACAGTTCTTCGTGTGTCTCAGCAGATCTGCATGTTTCCTCCATCAGCCAAAGGAAGAAGCACAAGAACAAACTGTTCATGGATTGATCAGCTTCAAACACCACAACATCAAACATCTACTTCTCCACAGCGTTTGAAGCAGCTCAAGAACATCTGAGACTGAACTCAGCTGACATCAAGTTTGAAATAAACCAGTGGAGCTCTGAGAATAATGACATGTTCTGGAGAGAACATCTGGAGAACTGAACCACTGATCTACTGACTGATCATGTTCATCACATCTGGACTCACCGAGCCTTTCTGCAGTTCCTCACAGCTGCAATCAGTCTCCTTCGTCCCTCCTCTGATGTTCTGTACTTGTTCAGGTCCAACTCATCCAGAACCTCCTCTGACATCTGCAGCATGTAGGCCAGAGCTGAGCACTGGATCACAGAGAGTTCCTTCTCTGATCTGTTCTCTGACTGCAGGAACTCTTGGATCTCCTGATGGACTGAGAGATCCTTCATCTCCATCAGACAGTGGAAGATGTTGATGCTTCTGTCTGGAGACCTTTTATTACTGTTCATCTTCTTCAGGTTGTTGATGACTCTCTGGATCTTTCTTGGACGGTTCTTTGTCCGACCCAGCAGACCTCCTAAGAGTCTCTGGTTGGACTCCACAGAGAGGCCATGAAGGAAGCGAACAAACAGGTCCAGGTGACCATTTCTACTGTCGAGGGATTTATTCATGACTATGTCCAGGAAAACATCCAGGGATGAGATGTCAGCATCATAATAATGATATTTCCGCTTGTCTTCTCCCAGGAACTTCTCCGGCTCCTCAGTGTTCCTGCTGGTGTGACAGTGGAACATGTAGACTGCAGCCAGGAACTCCTGAATGCTCAGATGAACAAAGCAGTAGACTGGTTTCTGGAACATCACACACTCTCTTCTGAAGATTTGTGTACAGACTCCTGAGAACACCGAGGCCTCTGTCACATCCAGACCACACTGCTCCAGGTCTTCTTGGTAGAACATGATGTTTCCTTTCTCCAGATGTTCAAAGGCCAGCCTTCCCAGCCTCAGGAGAACTTCCCTGTCGGCCTCCGTCAGCTCCTGTGGACTGGTCTCATGTCCCTCATGGTACTTGAGCTTCTTCCTGTGTGTCTGAACCAGCAGGAAGTGTGAGAACATGTCGGTCAGGGTCTTGGGCAGCTCTCCTCTCTGCTCTGTGCTCAACATGTGCTCCAGAACTGCAGCAGTGATCCAGCAGAACACTGGGAGTCCACACATGATGTGGAGGTTCCTGGATGTCTTCATGTGGGAGATGATTCTTCTGGACAGCTCTTCATCACTGAACCTCCTCCTGAAGTACTCCTCCTTCTGGTGGTCGGTGAAGCCTCGTACTTCTGTCAACCTGTCCACATGTTCAGGAGGGATCTGATTGGCTGCCGCAGGGCGGGAAGTGATCCAGACCAGAGCCGAGGGAAGCAGATTCCCCTGGATGAGGTTTGTCAGCAGGACGTCCAGCGATGACTTGTGGCTGACGTCAGACACAACCTCCCTGTTGGTGAAGTCCAGTGAAAGTCTGCTTTCATCCAGACCGTCAAAGATGAACAACAGTTTCCAGACAGCCAGCTTCTCTGCTGTCACCTTCTGTAATGCTGAATGGAAGACATGGAGCAGCGTCAGAAGACTGTGCTGCTCATCTCTGATCAGGTTCAGCTCCCTGAACGGAAGCACAACCACCACACTGACATCTTGGTTTTCTCGGCCCTCTGCCCAGTCCAGACTGAACTTCCTCACTGAGAAGGTTTTTCCCACGCCAGCCACGCCGTTGGTCAGGACCACTCTGATGGCTGTCTGCTGCTCAGGGAAGGCTTTGAAGATGTCCTGGCACTTGATGGGAGTGTCATGGAGGCTCTTCTTGGAAGCCGTCTCCAGCTGCCTCACCTCATGTTGGCTATCAGCCTCTCCACTGTGTCCCTCTGTGATGTACAGCTCAGTGTAGACCCTGTTGAGGAGGGTTCCACCTCCTGTTTCATCACTTCCTTCAGTCACATGTTCACATCTCCTCCTCACACTCATCTTATGTTCCTGCAGAACCTCCTCCAGACCAGCATCTGCTCACAGACCACACAAACAAACACAACAACCTTTCATGTGTGGACAACACAACACAACAACAAGGTCACTTTTCACACATCAGTCCATCAGCACATGTTCAGTCTTACTTTGTCCACAGCTGCTCTGACTGACTGTCTCCAGTCCAGCTCTGCTTCTGGGTCTTTTTCCACACTGGGGACAGGAGGAGTGTCCTGATGGAGCAGACTGGTCCCAGTATGAGGTGATGCACTGTCTGCACAACCAGTGTCCACAGCTGGTAGAGACTGGATCCTTCAGGACGTCCTGACATGAAGCACAGCAGGACGGCTGCTCCTCCTCAGAAGCTCCCCTCCTCTTCATCACTCTGTCAACACATTGATTCATCACTCAGATCATCTGGAGAACAACATCCACATGTGACCAACAGTGAAGCTCAGATGCTCCCAGAGAACAGTCAGAGTGAGGCTACTGTTCTGTCTGAGTCCAGCTGCTTCCTTTATTACTAACTCCACTCACTTCTTTCCTACCAGCTGTCTGATTCCACTCTGACTGATCTGCCTGCAGTTTGCTGTTAATACAAACTCAACCCTTTGAGCAGCAGCTTCACAGTAACAGCCTTCCATCACAGACAGCTGCTCCTGGTCTTCACTCTTCTACCGTCACTCTGCTTCACTTTCAACTCACAGTACAAATGATGTTTAACTGTGTGAGAGCAGCAGCCTCAGACTCACAGTGTTCAGCTTTCATTTAAAACATCTGGATCATGAGAACCAGGAACCCACCAAGACCAACCCCAACATCAAGCACACATGTGGAGAACACTCTGTCTCACTCTGACAGTCTTTACGAGGACGTCAACATTGGGCTGAACATGTTTGAATAGTGAGTGGAAACAGAGAACCAGAGGTTCTCAGGTGTTCTACCACAGAAACACCATCAGAACTTCTGGTTCTAAAACCCAGACCAGGATCCATCTCAGTCTGGAAGAGTTCTGCATTCTGACCACTGTGTGACTGTTTCAGCAGAGCATCTTCCTCCATCCTAAACCATCATCTTCATCAGGTCATCTGAATCCTATTTAAAACTGCTGGTGAAGGATAAAGGTAAATATGATAAGATAATAATTCACGTCGGCGGTAATGACGTCCGATTGAGACAATCGGAGGTCACTAAAATTAGTGTTGAATCGGTGTGTGAATTCGCCAAAACAATGTCCGACACTGTAATTTCCTCTGGACCCCTGCCCAATTTGATCAATGATGACATGTTTAGCCGCATGTCATCATTCAACCGCTGGCTGTCGAGGTGGTTTCCAGCAAACAATGTGGGCTTAATAGATAATTGGCAAAGTTTCTGGGGAAAGCATGGATTTATTAGAAAACCAAACCCCTGACGTTCCAGAGGTGAGACCAGGAAGCAGAGTTTCAGTCCTACACGCTTCTCTGCTGCTTCCATACGGCTCTCACCCTCTTCCTTTCCTATAGAGACTGTGTCTGTCCCCCGACCACCCAGATTATATAAGACTAAAAGGAACAATAGAAGGGCTGTTCATAATAACCTCATCCAAATTAATACAAATTTATTAAAACCAAAAAGAAGGACAATTAAATGTGGATTATTAAATATTAGATCTCTTTTAGTTAATGATCTGATAACAGATCACCACATTGATTTAATGTGTCTCACTGAAACCTGGCTGCAGCATGAAGATTATGTCAGTCTAAATGAGTCAAACCCCCCAAGTCATATTAATGTTCATATACCTAGAAGCTCAGGCAGAGGGGGAGGAGTGGCAGCAATCTTCCACTCAAACTTATTAATCAATCAGAGACCAAAGCCTATCTATAATTCATTTGAAAGTCTTAGTCTTAGCCTCACACACCTGAACTGGAAAACACAGAAACCAGTTCTGCTAGTTGTTGTCTATCGGCCACCAGCCCCTTACTCTGAGTTTCTGTCTGAATTCTCAGAGTTCTGCTGATTTAGTCTCAGTCCAGATAAAGTCATTATAGTGGGTGACTTTAATATTCATGTAGATGATGAGAATGACAGCCTTAACTCTGCATTTAGTGACTGTTAGACTCAGTTGGTTTTTATCTAAACGTTAATAAACCAACTCACTGTTTTAATCAGACCCTTGATCTTGTTTTGACATATGGCATAGAAATTGAACATCTTATTGTTTTTCACCAAAATTCAATTTTGTCTGATCATTTTTTTATTAACATTTGAATTTACAATAATGGACTATGGAGCACTTACCAAAAAATTCCATTACAGCAGATGTTTATCTGATACTGCAGTAGCTACATTTAAGGAAATGATTCCATCCTTTTTGATTTCAATGCCAACACAATAGAGAGTAACTCCTCTAGTGTTAGTCCCACACAGGTGGACAATCTGGTTGATGGTACGGCAGCTTTACTGCCAACATCACTTGATACTGTTGCCCCTCTGAAAAAGAAGCAATAAAATATAATAAAATAGCTCCATGGTTTAATGAACAACTGCGCATTTTAAAGCAGAGTTCAAGGAGACTGGAAAGGCAATGGCGTTCTACAAATTCAGAAAAATTCCATCTGGCCTGGAAGGATAGTTTTACTGGCTGCATATAAAAAAGCGATTCGTAGAGCAAGAACCGCCTATTATTCATCTTTAATTGAGAAAAACAAAAACAACCCCAGGTTTTTGTTCAGCTCTGTAGCCAGGCTGACAAAGAGTCACAGCTCTGTGGAGCCTTGTGTTCCTTTGGATCTCAGTAGTGAAGATTTCATGACCTTCTTCACTAATAAAGTTTTGAATATTAGACAGAAAATCCTGAACATGTCTTTAGGAGCAGCAGCTCTGGAAGCATCCATAGGACCAGATTTATGCTTGGACTGCTTCTCTGCTGTAAATCTGCCAGAGCTCATATCAATAGTAAACTCCTCTAAACCAGCAACATGTTCACTAGATCCCATCCCCACTAGACTGTTCAAGGATATATTTCCTTTAATTAACAATGCCGTTTTAAATATCATTAACCTCTCTTTACTAACAGGCTATGTACCACAGGCTTTTAAAGTTGCTGTACTAAAGCCACTTCTCTAAAGTCCTACTCTAGATCCAGGTGTTTTAGCCAATTATAGGCCCATATCCAACCTCCCTTTTATCTCTAAAGTTCTAGAAAAAGTTGTTGCTGCCAATTATGTGATTATCTGCATATAAATGGTTTGTCTGAAGAGTTTTAGTCAGGATTTAGAATCCATCATAGCACAGAGACACTGGTAAAGGTCACCACAGGGTTCTGTATTAGGACCAATATTATTTACTCTGTACATGCTTCCTCTAGGAAACATTATTAGGAAGCACTGCATAAATTTCCATTGTTATGCAGATGATACCCAGTTATATTTATCTATGAAACCAAATGAAACCAATCAGTTGGTCAAACTCCAACATGTCTGAAGGACATAAAGGACTGGATGACCTGTAATTTTCTTCATTTAAATTCTGACAAAACTGAGGTTATTGTATTTGGCCCGAAACACCTCAGAAACACACTATCTAACCAGATAGTTACCCTAGATGGTATTGCCTTAGCCTCCAGTTCTACCGTAAAAAACCTTGGAGTTATTTTTGATCAGGATATGTCCTTCAACTTACATATAAAACAAGTCTGCAGGACGGCGTTCTTTCATTTACGTAATATTGTCAAAATCAGAAATATCTTGTCTCAGAGTGATGCTGAGAAACTAGTCCATGCATTTGTAACTTCTAGGCTGGACTACTGTAATTCTTTATTGTCAGGATGTCCCAGTAACTCTCTTAAAAACCTCCAGCTGATCCAAAATGCTGCAGCCAGAGTTCTGACAGGAACCAGTAAAAGAGATCATATTTCTCCTGTACTGGCTTCTCTTCATTGGCTCCCTGTAAAATCCAGGATAGAATTTAAAATCGTGCTTCTATCATATAAACTGTTAATGAACAAGCTCCATCTTATCTTAGAGACCTTATTGTACCTTATCATCCAAACAGAGCCCTTCTCTCTCAGACTTCAGGTTTACTTGTGGTTCCCAGAGTTTCCAGAAGTAGAATGGGAGGCAGAGCCTTCAGTTATCAACTCCTCTGTTGTGGAATCAGCTCCCAGTTTGGGTTCGGGGTGCAGACACCCTCTCTTCTTTTAAGATTAAGCTTAAAACTTTCCTATTTGACAAGTCTTATAGTTAGAGCTGCTCAGGACCACCTGGATCCCTTAGTTAAGCTGCCATAGGTTTAGACTGCTGAGGGACTCCCATGATGCACTGGGCTCCTCTCCTCTCCTCTCTGTACTGTCATATATCATCATTACATATCACTAACCTGTTTCCCCCCCGAGGTTCTGTGTCCTGCTTGTTCTCTGGATCTGGATCTCCACGTCCCTGATCTGCTACCTGGCCTCACCACCTCCAACCCCTACCCCAACCTCTCCTGCTATCCCTCCCTCCCTCCTCTCCCCCACTCCCAACCCAACCGGTCGAGGCAGATGTCCTCCCTCCCTGAGCCTGGTTCTGTCGGAGGTTTTTTTTCCCCCTTCCCTACCATGGGGGGTTTTTGGTTCCTTCCCACCGTCGCTGACTGCTGCTCAGAGGGAATCCAAAAGCAACCTTGGATTGTTGGGTTTCCCGTTTCCTGTTTTTTCTGTTTCCTGTTCTTTCTTACAATGTTAAGCGCTTTGTGACGACTTGTGTTGTAAATACGCGCTATATATATAAAACTGAATTGAATTGAGTTTACAGCACAAACACTTTCTTACTTTGAGTCTGAGGGTCCAGGTTCTTCTCTGAAGGTTGGAGGATGTTCTTTGGACCAGTCACTCTTCATAGACAGACGGCTGGAGGCTGGAAACTCTGCTCTCTGTCTGCTCAAACACAAACACAAACATGTTTCTGTTCACATCAATCACAACAGAACTGTCTGTTTCTTCTTTACTGTGACCACAGCAAACATCACGTCCCACTGCAGGATCCATCTGACCCCCACATGAAGCCTTCACTCATTCTCTTCACTGCATTTACAAACTCCACTCTGAATATTGACTTTCCTGACTCTTAGATTCCACGTCTGCTAACAAGCCCAGACGTCTACAGCTGATCTCTGACACGTCAGACTCTTCATTCTGCTGGAAAACTGTCCGACAAAGTGATTTAAACACTTCCACATCCAGTTTATCAAGGTGGACCCAGCAGTGGTTCCTTCTTCTGGACCTGGTCTCTGCTGCACCAACACACCTCTAGTTACTGACATCTAACAACACAAAGGAGTGTCAACTAAATGAGGTGTAAAGGTTTGTTCATGTGTTCTTACTTTGAGTCTGAGGGTCCAGGTTCTTCACTGAAGTATGGATTAGAATATTTGGACCGGTCACTCTTCATAGACAGACGGCTGGAGGCTGGAAACTCCTCCTCCTCCTCACAAACACTCATCTTGAGGACTTGAGTCAGTCTAAGAGGAAAACCAGCAACACTGACTGTGAGTTCAGGAAATAATAAAGTTCATGTTTGTCTTCATTCAGGTTCTTTGTGTCCACAGAGGTGGAATATGAAAACGAACTCAGATGGAAAACTGAACACTTGTTTCCTCTTTCCTTGTTTCCTCGTTATATTTCCCAAGTCTGTGGCAAAATGACTCAACAGCGCCTCCTAGGAAGTGAAAAAAAGGGTTTGGGACCAGTTACTTTCACCTGCAGCTATGAAATTCGGACACATATGTATCAACGCAAAACGCACAAAAAATCCTCTAGCACCCATACCCACAATGCAACAGGAAGTCCTCCATTTTGAATTTACTGTCAGAATGTTCACATTTTCTAGAGTGAACTAGTCCAGGGGGTAACGCCTACAGATCTAAGTTTGGCCCACATGTACTACAGGTGGTGGTGAGCAAAAGTCATTAAAATGTTCCTCTAAAGTATGACGGCGTGGCCGAGGCGATTTGATGTTTCGCCATCAAATGGAACAGGAAGTGCTGTGTAACTAGGCTGTACATGCTCCAAATAATAATAATAATAGTACATTGTGTTTATAGAACACTTTTCAAAAACTCAAAGATGCTTTACACGTTAAAAAGAAACACAAATACAGATTTAAAAATCAATCAAAAAGAAAACAGAAGAAATACATCTGAAAGTGCAGCAGAAAACAAAAATTATTTACAATTGGAGTCTGTAAATAATGTGTTGTCTATGGTGTTTATAGATTTAGGGACATTGAAGAGGTGTGTTTTGATCTGGTCTTGAAGGTGGTCAACGGGATCATGGATGTGTTGTGGGAGTGAGTTCCAGAGGGAGAGAAAGCTCCGTCCCCCCAGGGTCGGTGTCTGGTCCTGGGGAGGGTCAGGAGGTTTGCATCGGAGGAACGGAGAGTCCAGGAAGGGGTGTAGAGGTGGAGCAGGTCCTTAAGAGGGGGCCTGGTTATGGAGCTTTATGGGTGAGGAGGAGGATTTTGAGTTGAATACGGTACTGAACAGGAAGCCAGTGAAGGTTCAGGAGGACAGGGGTGATGTGGGAACAGGAACAGGTGTAGGTGAGGAGGTGGAGGCAGAGTTCTGGATGTTCTGAAGGTTACTGAGGAGGGTGGAGGTTGAGCCGTACAGGATGCTGTTACAGTAGTCGATGTGTGATGTGATGAAGGCATGAATGAGGGTTTCAGGGTTTCAAATGTCCTGAAGCCTCACATGTGTGATCAGAGTCCGGCCCTGATGGTCTGCATCAGTCTCTGACCAGCACGAAGCGAGAACCCATCCATCGCTGCAGCTTTAATTTCAATTTGTCTTTTAAAACAGGCAAGTTCCTGGATCAGATGAAAGTAGCCAAAGCTACTCCCATCCACAAAAGTGGGGCAGCAGATCAATAAGTGACTCACAGGCCCATCAATCCTACCTCAGTTCTCTAAAATGCAGCCGCTGGCCTCACCACCTCCCATCCCCACCCCAACCTCCCCTACTATCCCTCCCTCTCTCCTCTTCCTCTCTCCCAACCCAAGCGGTCCAGGCAGATGTCCTCCCTCCCTGAGCCTGGTTCTGTCTGAGGTTTTTTTCCCCCCTTCCCTACCATAGGGGGTTTTTGGTTCCTTCCCACCGTCGCTGACTGCTGCTCAGAGGGAATCCAGAAGGAACCTTGGATTGTTGGGTTTTCTGTTTTCTGTTCTTTCTTACAATGTTTAGCACTGTGTGACGACTTATGTTGTAAATATGCGCTATATAAATAAAATTGAATTGAATAAAATATTAGAAGAACTTTACACAGATAGACTTGACACATTTATTGACTAATATAATCTACTAAATGACAGCCAACATGGAACTGTAGGCAAACACTTTAAAAAACAACCTTTAAAACGAGTTCAAATCTGGTGCAGTTCAAAGAGCTTTATAAAAATGATCTCCTGCAGAAACACGCAGAGGAAGAAAGTGGTTCATACTAGATTATCCATGCAAACATCTGCTTTTTAACATGATGACAACCTTAATGATGACAGGCCTTTGTTTCCTCTGCTTTCAGTTTGTTCTTAGTTTGTACGACCATAAACGATCACGTTATACTCTCTTTCTCCAATCCTCTGTCGCTGTCTTTTATTTTGTAGGATCATATATTTTGTGCCATGCTCCTCAGTTTTGTTTTTTGTGGAAATGACTTGTGTAAATGCAGCTCTATGGAATGAAGACAGAGGGGAAGGACTTCTCATAAGGTCCTTCAACTTCCACCTCCTCCTTTTGACTGGCAGCTTCTGGGTTCTGTTTTCCTTTCTGTAATCGTTGTTTTATTGACACGCTTCTCAAATGAATTAAATAAATGAAATAAAACTGTCCTACAAAGTGATTTAAACACTTCCACATCCAGTTTATCAAGGTGGACCCAGCAGTGGTTCCTTCTTCTGGACCTGGTCTCTGCTGCACCAACACGCAATCACCTTCTTGCAATCACCTTCTTGCTCCACAGATCTCTCATGCAATCACCTTCTTGCTCCACAGATCTCTCTCTCACCTGGACAGAGGCAGGGGTGCTGTGAGGATTACTTTCTTGGACTTCTCCAGCGCCTTTAACACCATCCAGCCTCTGCTCCTTAGAGACAAACTGTCAGAGATGGGGGTAGAATCACACCTGGTGGCATGGATCACCGACTACCTGACACACAGACCTCAGTATGTACGACTGGGGGACTGCAGGTCCAACACTGTGGTCAGCAGCACTGGGGCACCGCAGGGTACTGTGCTCTCTCCGGTCCTGTTCACCCTATACACGTCTGACTTCCAGTACAATTCGGAGCTTTGCCATGTACAGAAGTTCGCGGACGACACGGCGATCGTTGGATGTGTTAGGGGTGGGCAGGAGGGTGAGTACAGAGAACTGATCCAGGACTTCATCGCATGGTGTGACTCCAACCACCTGCTCATCAACTCCAGCAAGACCAAGGAGATGGTGATAGACTTTAGGAGAATCGGGACACGGCCTGAACCCGTTCAGATTAGGGGAGAATGTGTGGAGGTGGTACACACCTACAAATACCTGGGAGTGCAGCTGGATGACAAACTGGATTGGACTGCCAACACGGATGCCCTGTGCAAGAAAGGACAGAGCCGTCTGTACTTCCTCAGACGGCTGGCGTCCTTCAAAGTCTGCAAGAAGCTGCTACAGATTTTCTACCAGTCTGTGGTAGCGAGCGCCCTCCTGTATGCTGTGGTGTGTTGGGGGGGCAGCCTCAAGAAGAGGGACGCCGCACGCCTGGACAAACTGGTGAGGAAGGCAGGCTCTGTAGTTGGCTCAGAGCTGGACAGCCTAACATCTGTGGCAGAGCGACGGACGTTGAACAGGCTCCTGTCCATCATAGACAATCCACAGCATCCACTGCACAACACCATCTCCAGACAGAGAAGCAGCTTCAGGGACAGACTGCTGTCACTGCCCTGCTCCACTGATAGACTGAGGAAATCATTCCTACCTCACGCCATGCGGCTCTTTAACACTTCTCGGGGGAGACAATAGAAAGAAAGAAAGACAATAAACCCTGGACTTGTTGCACACTCACACAAGCACTGAGGCACAGACACAGACGCACACATTCTCACACACACACGCACACAAGCACTCATGCACTTTACCACATGTGCACACACATTTATATTTACAGACTGTGATGTGACTCTTAATACCACTCAACGCATGGCTCTCTAGCTTATATTTTTATTTTATTACCATTATTCTAATTCTACTACTTATTTTATTTGTACTTCTATTATTATTACTACTCTTTATACTGCAAGCTGCTGGAACTTTGAATTTCTCTTTGAGATGAATAAAGTATCTATCTATCTATCTATCTATCTATCACCTCTAGTTACTGACATCTAACAACACAAAGGAGCGTCAACTAAATGAGGTGTAAAGGTTTGTTCATGTGTTCTTACTTTGAGTCTGAGGGTCCAGGT
>JAMOIN010000316.1:30000-41967 GCA_024666655.1 Dascyllus trimaculatus
CTGCTCCTCTTCTGTTTCCTGTGAATCACATGACTCCACCCAGCTGTGTGGTTTCCTGCCTTCAACAGACGTTCTGATCAGCTGAACACACATTTATCTATCAGACACGTTGCTGCTGCAGTCGTTGTTCCACCACTGACAGAAGAACGCTGCCACTAGATCAACAGGTTTCCTCTCATTGGATCAGACTCTCTCAGGTGTGACCAGTGAACCTGAGCTCTGCACAGTGACACCAGAACTCCACAGGACCACAGCTGTGATGCAGTGGAACCTCCAGAGCTGTCCACCGTCTCTATGGGCCTGAAGTTCAGCGTCTCCACCACAGACAGTCGCTGTGTGGCCTCACAGTCCACTTTATCTCTGAGCTCATCAACCTGCAACCATCAAACACTCGTCCACACAACACGCTGCAGACACACATCACATCACATGACATGACACACACCGAGGTTCACTGAACATCCATCAGACTTCCTGTCCTCAGACCTCTTTAATGTTCATGGAGCTCCTCTCAGCTGCTTCTTCTTCCTGTCTTCTGCTTTTATTCAGACCAACGCTTCACATCTTAGAACCTGATCACGTTTTGTTCTTCATCAGGAACTCAAACTGTCCAACCAGAGCAGTGCAGTAATACTCAGCTCTGTGCAGTACTTTAGTGAAAGGACTCAGTGACTCCTGAAGCTGAGGATACCTGTAGAAACATGGAGTCAGAACACACGATTACACTTTATCAAATCAGGAACATTCAAATTACAACCATGAAACATGTAATAACCCATCCTGTAAACAACATTTTCCACCAGCAGTATTTATTCTCACTAAACTTCTTTTTAACCTTCACTTATTCTGTCATGAACCGTTTCACCTTTTTAACTTAACCTTAACTGCCTTTAACTCATCACTATTTATTATTGTCTCTGTCCTACTCTATGTTGCTCAGAAATAACTATACAATCTAATGCTGACATCATGTCTTCCATATGAACTCTTATTTTGAAATGTACAAGATCGCCTGTCTTCCATATAAACGCTCTGCTCTTATTCTGAAAATGCACCGGAAACTGACATCGGTCAAAGCTGCAAAGCGCGCGGACTTTACCGTTAGCATTTGTCCCGTTAGCCTTCGCTCATTCACACACACAAATAGAGCTTTAAGCCCTTCCAGCTCCTTCGTCAGCCTCAGCTCCCAGCCCTGTTTGTGATTTTATCTCCGGCTGCTCGTTTTCTCCCGCTAGAAGACCGTTTTTAAAGCTCCTTTTCTACTTTATTAGCGCCCCGTCGCCATGTTTAGCTTCCACTCGTTACGGCGGCCTCACTCGTCTCCGTTAAAGTCACGTTCCAAACCACTACATGTCACAGTCTGAGGCTCATACATGTCATATTACTCTAATATTTCCTCCTGCTTGTGATTTCTGGGCTCTTACCTGTAAAATGATGACAAACACAGCATCTTACCTGTGTCTGTGTTCCTCGGCAGTACTTGTGCTGTGTGACGTCTCCCTCTGTTAGTGGCTGCCGTCCGCTTTAGCTGCCTGCTGCACACAGCTCCACCTGCTGGCCGGGGACTGCAACTACGGGACATGTAAGCAGACCTGCTGGAAGATGAAGGAAATCACACTGAGGACACGAATACAGTCACTGGAACATGCTGGAAAGCCCTTCAGCTGATTCTCAGCAGTTCACACCTTTTAAAAACTTTATTTGCAAACATTTAACAAGACGTACAAAGGAGTAAAGTGAAATATGAACAATCCAAACAAGAAATAGCAGGAATGTTTTGAAAAGCAATGGAAGACAATAAGAACAACCACCAAAAAACAAACAAGTAAACAAAAAACAACAACCACTATAATAATATTAAAAAAGGTGAACACAGATGAGACAGGAGTGGGGAGTATCAGTCACAAGTGTTCAGAATGTCCTATTGCTTGAGTGTATGATGAGTAAAATGTACGAAGTTTAGGGGCAAAACCTGAAGTCAAACAAAAAGCAATGAAAAACTAAGAAGCAAAATATTAAAAAAGGAATAATAATGATAATAGCAATGCTTTAGTAATGTTTTTAATCCATCTCTTAACGGGTTGGGGCCACAGGCTCACAGGCAGCAGGTGTAGGGCTCTGAGAAGAAGAGGGTCCAGGTTGATTCAAAATAATGAGTCTGGTCTTAGAGAGCAGCTGAGGATTTTTCCATTCATATGTATTCTGTAAGGATATTTAACCAGTGTGATGTGCTGAGTTTGTGTCTAGTTTTCCAGTTCCTCAGTGGTCTTTTTGGCTGTGGTTCTGGTTCTAAGTATTAATTAAAGCTGCAAGCAGCGTCGGACGGGCCCTCGCTCCTCACCGCACCACTGCTTTGGAGACAATCAGAACGTCTATAGCTCGCAATAGTGTTTGTCTCATCCTGCTCTGCACATGTACCAAATTTCATGTCTGTAGGCCAAACCACTGATTTGATATGAATTTTTTAAATTTCTAGGGGGCGCTGTGGAGCTGTTTGAAATTTGGAGTGTGCAGATCTGTTGGTCTTGGGATACTGTACATGTGTACCAAATTTCATGTTTGTGGGATAAAGCAGTGATTTTAAATGAGTATTTGAATATTTGTAGGGGGCGCTGTGGAGCCGTTTGACCACGTCCATTCATGAATTGCATATTAAATGTTAGTTCTTGAGATTAATGAGGTTTTGTGTGGATTTGGTGATTTTACGTGGATCCCTTCACCTCCAAAACCCATTTCGTTCCATATTGGGAATGTATTCAAAATGGCCGCCATGCCACGCCCACACCGTGTGACGCAGCTACAAGATTTTAATAACTTTTCATCCTGGATGGGTCTAGATGCCACACAGTCAATTTAGCGAAGATCGGACAAAAATTTTGGTAGGACTTCGTTAAATTCCAATGGCTGTGCACCACATGCTCTAGGTGGCGTTGTTGATCTTTTTTTGTAATTTTAAAAGCAGGAATGTTTTTGTCTCGGGCTACTGTACCTGTGTACCAAATTTCATGAGTTTACGTGAAACTAGCCGTATTAACTCCACTAAAGCCCAATTTTCTAGGTGGCGCTATTGAGTCATTTTGCCATTCATATGTGTAATTCCCCCAAAATATCACATTTTTCACCAGTCCTGATGGTTGTGTCAAATTTGGGGAGTTTTTGAGCATGTTTAGGGGGTCAAAACAAAAAGAAACCGCCAAAGAAAGAAACACAGCAGGAACAACAGGGTCCTTGCACTGTAGTGCTGGGACCCTAATTACTGTGAGGTCTCCTAGTAAACAGAGTGGGGGGATAATGGAAGCTGCATCCCAACAAATGTGACATTTTTCCAATGAGCCCCTCCCAGAAGGTTTGTACTGGGGGACGGAGCCACATGGCATGATAGTAGTTATCTCCAGTGTTTAGAGTGCAGGATGAGCAAATGTCTGTCTATGAGGCCCATTTGATGTGTTTTATGTGTGGTGAGGTGAGTTCTGTGGACGACTTTAGACTGTAGTAGATGCAGACTTGTATTTGTGGACATTATGAAAGTGTTCCGGCAGATTTGTGACCAGTAATCAGCATTGGGACCAACCAGTGGCTCATTTTCCATGTTTGTGTGGGAAGTGATGTGGCTGTGTCTTGGTTTAGTAGTAGTCTGTATCATTTGGATCGTAGTTTCTTTGTGTTTTTAATCTCTAATAATTCTCCTGTCACTACTGGAGCTTGTAGGTTGTTATTAGTTCTGTTAATTTTGGCTTTGAGAAGTGATTTGAATTGAAAACACTGAAGATGCTGGTCGGTCCCAATGCCGTAGGTGTGAATGAGATTCTCAGATGTCATTAGTTCATCATTATGGAAGATGTGCTGTAGGTGTGTGAGTCCTTTTTATCCAGGTGGTGAAATCTAGGGGTGAATTATTATTGTGTGTGTGAAGTTTGTGTTATTCCAGATAGGAGTGTATTTGCAGGGGGTTAATGTGGATTAGATTTTCCACCAAGCTGTCAGAGCCGTGGAGATCACTGTACTGTTGAAGAGGCTGTGCAGTTTCAAACTGGTGTTGAGGAACGGGAGGTCGGACATTAAGATGGGTTTGCACTGTGCTTGTTCTGGTTCTGTCCATGAATGAGGCCGTGTTGTGTGATTAATCCATTTATAAATATACTGTAGCTGGTTGGAGAGAAGATAAAAATGAAAACTGGCTGCCTCTAGACCACCTGGTGTTTTGCTTTTTTGTAATGTTGCAAGTTTGATCCTTGGTTTTTGTATTTTTCCAGTAGAATTTGTGTGTTATAGAATCCAGTGATTGAAACCAGTTGGTCGTAGGTTGAATTGGGATCATCGTAAAAACATGATTGATTCTGGGTGGTGTTTTCTTTATTTATTTTTTTTGTCATTTAAATTTTTATTGACTTTTCCTTTATCAATAGACAACAACAAAAGCATATACAAATAATAATAATAATAATAATTTTAAGAAAAACAAGAGAAAAAAACAAAACAAAACCACAACAACAGAATGTGGCACAATCAAGTTATTCTAATGACGGCAGAGTCTTGTTTTCTAGTAAATGACATAAAATATATCCATGTTTTGTTGGCTTTATCCTGGACATTATGAAGCTTGGAAATGAATGTCTCAGTCATCAGTTTCACCCACTCCTCAATTCTGGGTTTCTGAGGGCTCTTCCAGATCCGTAGGATTAATCCAGCAGCCACCACAAATGCAGCGACACCAAGCCGGACGTTTCTTTGGTGAACTCGGGGCCATGAGAGATGTGTCTCCCAGCAAGCACAGCTGAGGCACAGTTGGGGAAGACAAGCCTGTCCTTTTATCCAAGTTCTGGACAACTTCAGTCCAAAATGGAAAAACTAAAGGACATTCCCAGAAACAATGGAGATATGTACCAGTGTCTGTTCCACATTTCCAGCAAGGATCATTTTGTAATCAGCCCATTTTAAATAACCTCGAAGGTGTAAAATAATATCTATGCACAGTTTTATAGTGGATAAATGTACTTCTTGCATCTCTAGTTGCCCATCCTATTTTTGAAATGATATTCTTCCAAGCCTCTTCGTTAATCTCAGATTGTAGATCCCTTCGCCAACTCAATCTTAGACCATCACACAGAGATACAGTACCTCGATAAGACAAAGGTTTCCTGTAGAACACCGATGCTGACTGAAGGTGACTTGGTAGATCCATCCAATCCTGCAATGTATTTTCACACTGTATCTGATTTAGACAGAAAACTGAACCCACACTGCTCCTAATCTGTACATATTTCTAGAAATCCCCTTTATCAGTCAAGTTGAATGTTTCTTTTAACACATTGATTGTCCTAAAATGATCATTTTGATATAAATGTTCGATTTTTTTGCACCCCTTGTTCAAGCCACTTCCACCACTAAAAGGAAGACTTTCCGATGTGCACTAATGGATTATTCCACACAGAAGAATAAATCTGTTTCTAGGAGAAGTTCCCAATCTCTTATGAGCTTGTGCCCATGCCCACTGTGAAAGTTGTAAGATTGGATTCTGTTGTAATGAATTTGTAGGCTTTTGCCAGAGAACTTGGATGATATTAAACGGAGCTGCTATTTTCTTTTCAATCTTAATCCACCCAACATCTGCGTCTTCATCTTTCCAATGTCTAGATAATTTGTGCATTTCAAATGCAAGATTATATAATTCCAGGTCAGGAAGAGCGAGACCTCCACAATCCCTCAAAGCTGTGAGTTTTCTTAATCCAATTCTTGCTTTCTTACCGTTCCAAAGAAATTCTTTGATCAGCCCATTATATTGCTTCAGAAATATATTGTCTATTATTGATTCTGGGTGGTGTTGACATTTTGACTGTGGCTCTTCTACCAATGAGAGAAAGTGGCAAATTCATCCAACGGCTGAGATCATCTTCAATGGTTTTGAGTAGTGGGGTGATTAAATTTAATGTGAACCATTGTGACAGCCTGGGGGAAATGTTTATGCCTCAGTATTTAATGTGGCCGACAGGTGAGGGAGGGGGTGCATGTGGGGATGCAGCCATCCAGTCCCCCACACTCAATGGATGATGGTAGATTTGGTCCAATTCATTGAGTAATCTGATATTTCTGAGAACTGATTAATGAGCTTTATGACTCATTGCAGCGAGTTGGATGTGGACTGGAGGTACAATAACATGTCATCTGCATACAGGCTGATCTTGTGATGGTAACTGGAAACACGGCTGCCTTGGATGTTGTGGTTCTGGCGTATTGCTGCTGCTAAAGGTTCAATGAATATGGCAAATAGTGATGGAGAGAGTGGGCATCCCTGTCTGGTTCCTCTATGTAGAGGGAATGGTGTTGATATCAGTGGAGGCTGGTGCAGTTTTCTCCAGGGGGGGCTGTAACTCCAAAACACACATAGACCAAAAACCAGGTTTCTGCAGGTTTAAACAAATTTAAGACTTTTAAAAGACCTTTTTACGACCATTTTGAATTAAATTTAAGATCCACACAAAGTCAGGAAAACTAAAGAACATTACATCACAGAATTACTTTCAAAGTAACCAAATTTATTCCCACAGAACCCAGAAACCGACCTCAACCTCCTCATTGTGCTACAGATCTCCATCCTGTTGTCTTCATCAAGCTGACATGACATGTTTATTCTTCCTAACACGGCTGGTCCTGGATCCTAGTTTGTTGATGCTTCTTTGTCTTTTCTGAAGGTCTTTAATCAGTCCTACCTGTCCTGATCCATGCTGGGTCACATCCTGATGTCTGAAAAAGGAGGCAGGGAAAGCAGAATAAAGCATTAGCCTGGCTACATCAGTTAGCCTAGCCTTGTTGCTAAACCAGGTCCTGTATTGTCCCCTCTGTCTTTGGACTGCTGGTTAATTAGGATGTTTGGCTGATCAGGTCTGAGCTCTTTCACCCAAGAGCACCTGCTGCAGACCTCCACTGTGAGGACAGGAAGTAACGGGTAAAAAAAGAAAAGGACATTTAAAGCGTCCAGTAGGTGGCGGTAACATGTGAAGTTGGTTTGCTAACCGCTAACTAAATCAAACGAAGAAGAAGAAGCAGCCATTTAACGAGTGGTTGTGGCTGTTTCTCAGTTTACGGTACCACCATGATGTGACACAACATTTAGTTTTAAGATTATCTGAGGCCATAAAGTGGTTGTATAAACATCAAATCTGTGGTCAGTTTATCAGATAAATTCTGCTTATAAATTGACTCCAGTGATTTCTTAGATGTGAGTGTCCCCGTTAGACAGCTACTACCAGGCGGTCAGCGCTCACAGCTCCCCGCTGACAGCAGCCTTAGCTCGGATAGACTTTCTGAAATCTGCCGCTGGCTCTGACGGTTCTGTAGCAGGATAGAAGTAGTTTTACGGGAATCTAACGGTTACACTTTTGTTATTTAATGTCCCCGGTAACGACTTTGTCATTATATTAGTAATTACTGTGTTGTCTTCATCACCTGTAGCATGTCTTTGTTCTATTGTTATGACTGTAACTGAGCATTAAAATAACATTTAAGGATTTTTCTGTTAGCAGGAATAAAAACTCACAATGAGGCTCATTCTCAAAATAATCACAAGTTTCATATATAAATTAAAACCATATATACTATAGACGATGGTCGAGTAGATTTGACGTAGTATTGCTAACTAATTAATGCATTAGTGTGAAAATTAATTCCACCAGAAGTGCCTACATGATTTTATTTTGTAATACATCCCGTGCATTTCCTGTCCTCACAGTGGACGTCTGCAGCCAGGAGCCTCTCGCATTTTCTGACATGCATGACCTTCTTCTTTCTTGATGTTTAGCTACAGTCGTCTCTCGCTATGTCACCGTTCACTGGATTTTTAAATTGTATATATCTAATGTTGTATCACGGATTAAGAAGAATATTAAATGGAAATAAAACATGTAAACAAAGACTCTATGGAAAACTCAGCTACTTCCTCTTGAGCTAGTTTGAGATGCTACACGGCACGCTATTGGCTGATGGATGGGAGGCGACCAATCAGAGCGCTGCGTTCTGCATCCTGGGCTCTGATTGGCTCGTAGCATCAGCCTCCTCCGTCTCCCGTGTACAGCAGCGTTCAGCATCTTGTCCGTTCCACATGGACGTCTGGTCGCTGTGTTGGGTTTATTTCAGCTCTACGATGTCGAACAAACGTTGGTCTTCTAAGGCTTCTGGAACCCAAGCATGGGGAGGGTTTATAAAGCCTGAACATATATATAGATAATAACATAAATATAAGGTGGCTACTTCACGGATACAGGGACTGTAGCTGATCTGACCAACATTAATAAGATGGGCCGGGTTGACGCGATATGACTGCTGACTGCATCGACCTCATGTTGTCTGTATTTAAACTCAGATTTGCTGTTTTCAGGATTTAAATATCGTGTCCTGAAGATCAGCTGCAGCTCAAAATGAACAAAACCAGAGTTGATAAGACAGGATTTGGTTGCTGAATTAATTTCTTGTGCACAAAGAGACTCATAAAGCTACTGGAGAAAGTCCAACTTGATTGAATAAATGTCAGATTAAAAACTTGTGCTGATAATTCTGGTAATTAAAAGTCTTTAAACAACATGGAAATACTGATGAGAACCGTCTAATCTTTGGGAGGAACCAACCTTAAAACTTGTGTTTATGCTACCAGTCGTTAAACAGTTCAAAGGACAAACTAATTCCTCCAACTCTAAAACTCTGAGCTGCCTTTTGTTGAGCCCAAGGATCATTTTTAAGAGTGTACAGTAGAACTGAGGCGTACAGAGACGCTGCATGTAGAGTCGGACTCAGTAAAACTTTGAATGATGCAGTTTTAACGTGGTTTCATGAGCTTGCTGCTGTCATGCCTGGTATTTTATTGCCTTGTGCTCCATCACTTCATCCCTTCCTCTTTGTTTGAACTCGTTTTACCACAGTTAGCTTTGATTCTACAGTGTGTTGAAAACAACTCGGTCGTCCAAAGTGACGCACAAGTTTCCAGAACAGAAATCAGTGCAAACACCGAGACAGGATGAGACCTGTAAGACCAGTTTGGAGAATATTATAAAATACATGGCAGCAGCATGGAAATGGAATAAATGTAAACTATTAGGACCATGAAGAGCAGCTAAAAGCCTGGAAAACATTTGATTTAATCTGAGCGGAGGAGGAATGAACAGTCCTGATAAATGATGTAAACATGATGTGGTTGAGGCTGAAAGCAGACATGGAAACTCTCAGACCAAAGCCGGTTAGTCAAAGTAAAGTGAGCAGCAGACAGGCAGAGCTGACCTCATCCAGCTCACTGGTTCTACTGGTTTGGAGAAATGCTGGATAGAACAGACAAGCTGGGCTCCTTTGTCGTTTTTAGATTCATTCTCTGAGGCTGAAGTTTTTCCTGACATTCCTGCCGCTCAGAGATGAACCGCTGAGCTCCTGTATGAGTGGATAAAACATGACAGACCTGCTCCACCGCCTCGTCCAGAATGTGCTGCGTGTCCTCCATCAGCTCCTCCACCTCCCGGAACATGTCGTTCAGGCTGACCGGGCCCCGCTCCAGGGAGTCCCGCAGGATCACGGCCCCGCTCCAGGGAGTCCCGCAGGATCACGGCCCCGCTCCAGGGAGTCCAGCAGGATCACGGCCCCGCTCCAGGGAGTCCCGCAGGATCACGGCCCCGCTCCAGGGAGTCCCGCAGGATCACGGCCCCGCTCCAGGGAGTCCCGCAGGATCATGGCCCCGCTCCGGAGGCTGCAGCTCAGGAGGACCGACAGCAGCAGCAGCAGCAGCAGCAGTAGCGGGGTCCCGGACATCTTTCCTTCTGCTCGTCCGCTGCCGTCTGACCGTCTGAGTGGTGTCGTGACGCACGGAGGGAGCCACTGCACACAGCTGGATCCGGTTTATTAGGAAAGTCTGAGGAGGAGGAGGAGGAGGAGGAGGAGGAGGAGGTTATTAACTGGAGGATCAGGTTTAATAATGTGGAAAAGGTTCAAACGGCAGGTCATGAAGTAAATGTCAGAATCAAACGGCTGCTTGTGAAAGACATAGAATTGAAGAGTTCGCAGTAAAACCGAGCTGAAGCTGCCAGAAGATGAACCTGATCATCAGAGGCTCCACATCCAGTCCGACAGCAGGAAACTCACAAGTTTATTAACAGTTCATCCAGAAAACTGAAAATACAACCAACGTTTGGCTGCTCAGAAGCACGCAAGGTTTCTAGTTATAAATGTGGACTGGAAGCATCAGGAGCAGGCGTTTCTTCTATTAGTATCATTATTACCTCCACCAAGGAGGTCATGTGATCACCAGGGTTTGTTTGTTTGTTTGTTTGTTTGTTTGTTTGTTTGTTTGTGTGCAAAATAACTGGAAAACCCATGGATGGATTTGGATGAAATGGGACAAAGAGGGAATGATGAAACTTTGGTACTGATCCGGATCACCGTCTGGATCCAGGATTATTTTAATCTAAGTGTAACCAGGTGGACAATGACATGCAGTTTCCTCTAACAGCCACCAGAGGGCGCTCTTGTTTTTGGGGTAACCCCCTCGACCACATGACATTTTGTGGATTTAATTAGATGTGTTTGTAAATGTAAATTAAAATTAAAATACACCTGTGGAAAACTTATTTCTCTACTTCCTGTTGGCTTTGGCTCCGTGACCCGTCTGACTTCTGATGAGGAAGGATCTGGTATCTAAAGCTCCAGTGTTAGCTCACTGTTAGCAGACCTTGCTGTGTGCCATGGCCTGATGAAGACCCACTGTGGGGTCCAAACGTTGCTTGGCTCACATTGTTCACTATTTCACAGTGGACTTTTCACCAGCGTGGGGTTTATTTGTCTCTTTGGAGGGACCTTGTGGTGCCGCTAGCTCTGCCGCTAGCGCTAAATCGCTAGCGTTTGGCTGCTTTTCGGGATGTTTTTGGGGAGCTTTGGAGGTTTTCTGTTACTTTAGCTTTGCTTTTTGGTTTCCTTACATTTCCTTAGGGTGGGGGGCTTCTGCCTTGAGCTGTCATTTCATTTGCGGGGTGTTTTTTGGGGTTTTGTTGGCGTTTTCGAAGTGATGTCTGTGAGAGCTTTGAGCAACAGCAGCATCAGCCCAGATCAGTCTTCAACTCCACACTCCCCAGTGTTTGACCACTTTGTGCCCATTTCCCTCTCATCCCTCAATGATGTAGTTAAACACATGAAAACAACAAATTGCCCTTTGGATGTTTTCCCAACAAAATTGCTTAAAGAGGTGTTTTCCACTGTTGGGCCTGTCCTCTTGGTTTTAATGAACTCCTGTCTACGCTAAGGATGTGTTCCGGTTTCTTTTAAACATGCTGTTTTGAGACCACTTCTTAAAAAAACCACATCTTGACGCTGATGTTTTATCGAATTTTAGACCTGTTTCTAACTTGCCTTTTATCTCTAAAGTCCCTGAGAAAATTGTTTTTATACAGTTACAGGCTTTTTAGAAAATAATTTTATTCTGGAAACATTTCAGTCTGGGTTCAGATCATAGCACAGAGTCTGCGCTGCTTAAAGTCCACAATGACGTAGCTATGTCTGTTGATGCCAAACGTCCTGTTGTCCTCGTGCTGCTTGACTTAACGCCAGCATTTGATACAGTGGACCATTCCATTCTTTTGTCCCGCCTCAGTAATTACAGTGAGGTCCATAAGTATTTGGACATTGACACAATTTTCAGCATTCCAGCTCTGTACAACACCACAATGGATTTGAAATGAAACAATCAAGATGTGCTTTAAGTGCAGACTTTGAGCTTTAATTTGAAGGCATTTACATCCAAATCAGATGAACAGTGTAGGAATTACAACACATTTTATATGTGCCTCCACCTTTTTAAGGGACCAAAAGTATTTGGACAATTGGCTACTCAGCTGTTCCATGGCCAGGTGTGTGTTATTCCCTCATTATTTCATTTACAAGGAGCAGATAAAAGGCCTGCAGTTCATTTTAAGTGTGGTATATTCATTTGGAATCTGGTGAGGT
>JAMOIN010001646.1:0-41927 GCA_024666655.1 Dascyllus trimaculatus
GGATTCCTTCGTTGTATGTTCCTGACGTCTGTCCTTAAGTCATAGACTTGTGGTAATGAACAAACTACATCCTGGCTTTCACACTGCTGTGTTTCACACTATGTTACTTCCCCATGTCAAGTCACAGAAACAATCATAATGTGATAGCTTGGTTGCAAACAACAGACTGTAGAGCTACTGACTATGTAACCTGTACACTGGTTACAGGCTGGTACACTGGTTACCAGCCTGTAACCAGTGTACAGGCTGGTTTAGTAGTGTTCTGAACACTTCTGATTAGCAACAGACTGAACAAATTGCTGAGCTGAAGTCACAGAGTGCTGAACATCAGGCCATGAACACTTTCACTACATTCACTCATTGCTTACATGCTAAAGCGAACTGAAATGACGATGGGTTTATTTACTCTTATATGTACTGAAGTGCCTTTAGCACACTTGTGTTCATGCACTGATGTACATGCAGAAAAGCCTATAAATATGGAAATCAACGGTGATATCCACCTCCGATCTAGAGCTCACTTCAGCCCCTCCAATCACCGCCTTTTGCTTTGATTGTGGTATTTTGGGTAAACATGTTCAATATCGGCGTCTGGAAAGCCAGAAAGGCTGCTTTTGTTCATATATTAGCTGCTGCACCTTGAAACATCCACACTTTAGTATCACATTATTGGCTTTTTCTATGTCAATTAAGCAACTTTTTTTTTTGTCTTGTGTAAATCTTATCCTGCACGCCAAATCAAGAAAAACAAATCACCCTGCACCTGCGTCTTGTCATTAAGGAACCATGATTATAGCATTTATTAGATTTCAGTGCCACCGGAGGACGGATGCAAAACCACAACACTGGCATTAAGCAGAACCTGATCCAGCTGTCTTTATGCTCTTTAGCAGGTTTTAATTGGTGGGGACCAGGAGAGAGAAACGCAGCAAAAACATCATTACAGGCTTAAACTACCACAACAGGGTATTGCTGAGATTTAATTACACCTGACTATTGTTTAATTTGCCTCTCAATGCTTCAATTAAGAAAAAAGGGAATGTGAGGGTTCAGGTTTCAGGCTCATCTGGGCAGGAAAGGAGAGAGTTTCCCCAGTGAAGTTCATATAACATCATACAGCGGAGATCAAATGGATTTGTCATCGTTTGACTAATGACAGGAAAGAGGAATAAACCCTATTAGAAAATCATCAAGAATCCCTCTGTCTCTGTTGATTGTCTTTGTGTGTGCTGTGTTTCTGCTGTAGAGAGGCCTCGAAGCTGATGCTGATGCATTTACTGTTATATTGAATGGTGAGGATGATGTGATCTGAGGTTGATGAGAGCCAAATATAGCGAAATCTCTCCCTCTCTTCAGAAGGAATGTACAGAAACTCCTAGAACCATTTCCCTTATTAGTTTTGTAGTTATTCAATCTGTATCCCCTTTTCCTGCAAATAATATCCTTTAATCTGTATCCAAGGAAATGTTTAGGCTGTAAATTCACTGAAGGAGTAATAAAGAAACTTTTCCCTCCGTGATGTGGAAGTCAATCTCCAGGAGAAGACAGAAGGTGCAAGACTCTGTATTTCAGTTCCAGAACCTAAGGTCACTTCACAGTCTTTCCTAGTCAAATGTCTGTTCTACTCAGAGAGCGCTTTGTTTAGTCATTTTTTAAACACTAATGAGCCAAAGCATTATGACCACTTCTGTCTAATGCGCCGTGGGCACCAGTGTTTGCCACAAAAACAGCTCTGACCCATTCAGGCATGGATTCCACAAGACCTTGTAGGGTCCCTTGTGGCATCAAGCCATTAGCAGCACTCGTCTAAGTCCTGTAGTCAGAGATAAAAGAACAAGAGATCAGACTCGTGCCAGTACGTCCTATCACCAGTTCATGGTTTGTCCCTGATTGGACCGCTGTGAATAGATACTCACTACTGCTGGCGCTGCCATCGACCCAAACTTCGTTTTTTGTAGACGCTCCGACTCAGTCATCTGGATGTAATATGGGACCCTTGTCAAAGTGGCTCAAGTCTACATCTAACAGCTCTCTAATACATGGCACCAATTATCAGCAAAGTCGGGAATTGGCCTCCGGAATAGTGACTTGGGATAGCTAGCACTTGTCATCAACAGTTTGTATTTGCGTAGAAGCTTTAAAACAACACACCAAGCTAGCAGTACAATAGATATGGATGCTCACCTGACTCATGCAACAATCTGATGCAACACAACACGCAAGTATTTGGCTGTAGAAAAGGAGACATGAGCAGGAAAGTTTAGAGTCTGTAAGTTGGGAACTGAAAGAGAGCGGACATAAAAGTAACACTCAGCGACAGGCAGAGAAGGGAGTTTAACGGAATTTATCCCATAATGTAAAGACAGCAGGGGTTTCACTGGGAGGAAGATGGTGGTGAGATGACGAGTATGGCTGAGGTGCTGAGAGAGCTTGGTAGAGGAGAAGCATAGCTGTCTGGTTGCTTTGGGCTGTTTGTGGTGTGGCTTGAGACCTGGACATGCTGACTTGGTAGCAGAAGAAGAGCTGAGCAAGGCTGGCAGGTTGCAGAGAACAGCTCTGTGGCAGAGGAACAGTTCAAACAACAAGAGGAGACATGGCTGAGGTAAAGTTTGGCTGCTGTGTTGGTGCAAAAACTGACTCCTGCACACCATCTAACACTGCATGAATCAATTTATGATTTCAAGTTAGACAGTGTGCGGGGGTCCGATTTTGTACCTGTTGGATGTGCTCTTCCCTCTCCTACGCACTTGCCTCATGAAAGAGAAGTGCGAAGAGGTCCCTTGAGTTGGAACCACATTGGTGAAATGAACGGTATGGCAGAGAATGGAGAGCAGAGATGGAGCATAGAGGCTGCAGGATGTTGACTGGCGGATGACTCTCAGGTGTACAGATGGGAGAGACAAAGACTAAAGGGGACTGTCACGACCCAGCCTCTAGGTTCAAAACAGATGTTACTGGTTGGGTAACACAATTTATTGCATAAAACCAAACAGAGGCTAGCAGAGTTATCAAACTAACTAAGCAACTAGCCAGAGCGAATTAAACAAAACAGGAGCCTCAAAACACACATTACAGAAAACACAAGATGTGAATCGTCACCCCTCAGTGGCTACAGAACACACAGGACACGAGTAGCTTCTCACAAAGTTATGCAGCTGCTAAGTGAAGTTACAGTCTTCAAAAAGACTCGGGTAACTTCCACACTAAGCCAACAGAAGTTAACACACTAACACAAAGACACGAGAGACACCAGGGCGAACTATCCACATTAAATCCCAGCCACCCTGACGGAGAGTTTGGTTGAGGATTTACATCTGCCAGGTGGGATCTGGAGCACGGCCTTCAGCCAGCTGTAATCAATTCAGTCTCCACAAGCACACAGTCACCAGCGGCCATGACAGGAACCAGCAAGAAACACATACAAACAGTGTGCATTGTTGTCTGTGCTTACAATATTTGAACAAAACAGACCACATAACAGTTACATTCTTTAAAAATGTCAGATTTACTGTGATGGCATGTGATAGACAGTCTCTGGAGGGATATCTGCACCTTCTTAAGATAGTCTTTTCAGGCTACATGTGTCAACAGGCCCCTATCCATTAGTCACTTCACACGTCGAGATAAAATCCGTCAGTGACTTTCTGTTTTTCCGGATTGCTGCCTTATTAAACTTGTATTCTCTTCAAGCAGTGCTCTGACATCTTTATGACTGCAGCGATAGTCATAAGCGGCCGTGATTGCATTAGATTAAAATTCACGGCCTTCTTGACACATCAAGCAAGGATGACAATACATTTTCTTTCAGATCCAGTTTCTCTATCACTGTTGTTGCCTCATCGTTTTATATTTTGTTTATGTACTGCCAGTTCACAACACAGTCCTCTTAGGGCACTTCACAATGTGAGGTAAAGACCTTATAATACTGTATTATAAAGAGAGATCCAACAAATCCAGATGACTGCCTTTGAGTCATGTGTTTTATGTGTGACGTGTCATGGTTTTTTATTTTAGATTCCTCAATAACTTTGCCTTGACAACACATTGTCCTGTTCTTCTGCATGTGAGCAGGTATTTACTTGTTGGACTTCTTCCACTGTCACATGCAGATGGACGGTGTGATGCTATGTTACTGTTCTGAAATCAAAAAGCACAAAATACTATCAAGAATTTACTGCTGTCAGTGCATTTCAGAAACGAATGCTTGCAAACTTGTGACATCTACGAAATATTTCATGTTATTTTTTAAAATCCATTTTGAGGGGATGTTTGATAGTGATCGGTTTTCAGGTAAAACATTTTGGCTTCTTTGTTCTGTCCTAAAATATTCATAGTCAGGGCTGCGGTGTGTCTGCTTGTCTCACCGCTGTGGCTAAATGTCCTGCCAGATCAATACACTGTGGTCATAACTTATCAGCAGTCAATATCTTGTGGCTTTCCTACAAAGCTTTAACCTAACCTAACCTTTGTTTGTACTTGGGAAAAAATACCATATGCTCTGTCTGTCATATGTCTGACTCTCATACACTTATAAAGACATAAACAATGAGAGGAAAGAAACACTAACTCCTCTGACACTTGCTAATTAGAATTTTCCATCATGTTTTTGAATTTGTGCAGAGATCATCTACTTAAGACATCTTAGGTGGTGTTTGCAGGTGTACTTCGACCAATAACTTATTGCTTCCAGTCTTTCTACAAATATACTGTAATACCATGATGACTACATACTTGAACCACACAGACGAAACTGATAACAGTCTATCGTATGACTCAGAGACAGAGGGCTAACAAAGCAGATTTTCTGTAAGTCTGACTCGTCCTTCACCATTTCTAACTAATTATTTTGTTCGATTTGCAACTTTTTCCTCTTGCAAGCTCAGCATGCTCTTTGTTGCCGGTAATTTCTGGCTTTTCTTGTGCCTTCCACCTACATACTTCCTCTTTTTTCTGCAGTTTCCTACCTTAGTTAGCGACAGAGAAAGCTACAGACATGGCCATTATGGCTGGTGTGTCGTTGCTCCCCATCCAGAGGACAAAGACACCCACAGACGGGTGACTCCAGGGTGTCTGAGAAGAGACACACACTACAGCCCTTCTTCATCATCTGAGCAACTGAGATTCTAAAATGAGCTGCAGAGAAAGCCACATAAAAACAATGAAGAGACCCCTTTGAAGAAGCTTTTGACAGCTGAACTCAGACACATGGTGCAGAGTTTACCTGCCACTGAAGCACCTGAACAACATAGTCTTTGTTACACACCATTCTCCATCTTTTTCTCCCCTTATTCCTTCCCATCTTTTAACTGCCGCTATCTAGTAAATCCTAACAATGACACAAAATGTCCTATTTAAAAACATCTTTTTTATTAGTTGAATTGAATTGAATCTTTTTCTGCACACTGTAACCCTACTGAGCACATGCTGGGCTAAAGAAATAAACCTTGTCTGTCTCTCGGTTCTGGAGATGAGCTTGTATTGCTGCCTGGTTCATTTCTAAGCCCATGCTAATCCCAGGCCATGTATATGCAAATAGATGTACTGATATAAACAATGCTCTAATCTCTGCCTATCCTTTTAGCCAGAACTATTTAATTTATTAAATCTGTAATTTTTTTGCTTTAAATTTCACACACTTATATTATTATATTATCCAAATCTTTGCTGTATTTTGTGAGAGGTTTGACAAATCTTAGATGTTTAATTCCCACTTCTTGTGAAATCACTGGTTTTCCATCTTATTTATTAAGTTTAAACATATTTTCTGCACAGTGACCCCTCTTATAAAGACATTGTAGATTCAAAGTTATCAAGTTGAGTCATTTTATTTGTGTAGCCACAAGTCAGCAGGCTAAACATGAAGAAACACTGGAATGATCCTGGTGGTTTAAACCTCCACTTTCACACGGCGGTGCAGACAACTAGCTGCTTGATTACAAAGTGCTTTAACACTCAGCGCAGCGTTTTGCGTCCTCCTCCCTACTTCCTCTGCTTCCGTCTCTGCCGGCTGCTGACTGTGTTCCTGCTGCAGCAGAAAACTCCAGACCAGGCCGTTATAGCTGACGTGTTGTCATCCCTGTCTTGTTGCGTCCAGACAGACAAAGACAGAGGATACCGTTGAACAGCTCAGTGGTGATGAGACACTGGCAGTCCCCTGTCTGTCACAGCAGGAGCTCAGGATGCAGCGGAGAGCGGCAGCTATATTCACTCCTATTTGCAGTGGCGGCCAGTTGATGGAAGGCCTGTTAATGTTCAACCACAAACAGGAACTGATGCAGTGCTTCTGCCAGGAAATAAACAGCCCTCCATTCCTCATTTAATCTGTTTATTCATCATCATTCAGACGATTTCAACGTGTCCCCATATCCAAAGGAGCTTTTTATCAGTATTAAAATATAAAATACTCCCTTTGTTACTTAGAATGCTTTACATATCATGTCACTGTTGAAACAGGCACCGTTTTATGATTTCAAGTGGTTATTGGGAAGATGAGCTGAACTAATGCAGGAGTTATTTAACCAAACAGAGAGAGTCAGCTCTGTGGTAACTTAGTGCTGACTGAGCATGCTTGGAAACTGGTAGCAAAAAAGAGATTCAGTCATAGATAAATGCTTGAAAATGAGGCAATAGTCAAAGATAATGGCTAGTATGGTTCAGCTAAAACATAGATAAAAGTAGGACATTTAATGGTTTGCTAAAAGTAATGAAAAAGTCACTAAAAGTAAACAGTTACAGCTACAGTGTTCATTTCATGAATAAAAGCTACAATAAAAATGTGTTGACCACTTATTTCACACCATGAAACGAAAACTAAATAAGAAACGGTGTTGTCAAGACACTCACTATGATAAAATGTTTTATGTTTTCTGTCAGCGAATGAAAACTAAGCAATAAATAAAAGAGCAGCGACTGGATTCATGAGCTGATCACTGTTTTAATGTGAAGATTTAGACAAGAATCAGCAACAAACCTAACTCCTACCAAACAGGATAAACACAGACGTTCAGTCGCATGAAACAATACTGCAGAAAGTGACTCGATGTATCCATGTATCATCAGTCAGTACGGTTGAATGGGTGGTGTCCAGGAATCTTGTCGAAATGAGAAAAGTTGTGGTGATTGGTGTATACAGTAAAACTACCACTATGGATGTATGAAAAGTACATATGGATTTGTCATGTGCCTCATGTATATAAGCTGAAGAGACTGAGTGCACTTTCAGCACATCCCTGTACTCCCACAGACTCATGCATGGGACTGCTGCAGGAACACAGAGCCGTCCATCTCCCAGCTGACAGTCAGTACTACTCTACCCAGCCTCCTCCCAGCTGGCAGCTCCACATGCTCTGTTGCCCCTCACTGCTGTCCATCTAGTCCACTGACCTACACGTTGATCTAGAGTGAGATTTCTCAAGACATCTAGATATTCATAGTTCCCAGATGATGAATTGTGTTTTGGTGTGCTGATGTATGATCACCCCTCCCATCCAGGAGAAACACTGGCTACTGTTGGCCTCACAGCAGGGTGGCTAGTATCGGCCTCCAACTCTACACTGAAATATTTCAAAAACTGCCATGAAATGTTCTTTAAATGGCTTTACTGCATTGAAGCTGATTACCGGTACTATCAAGTCAAACTTAACACCCCACCCACCCTACCAACCCCCGCCCACCCCCACCCCCTTCACTGTTCCCATTCTACTCCCCACCCAGGGCTGCTCCTCTCCAGGCCCTAAAGAGCACATCCAGCTCCTCTGTCTGTTAAGTCACTCTCTCAGTTAGTATGCTGCTTTCAAAATGTTTTATTAACTTGAACGTGTGTTTGCAAAGGTCTGGCAATATTTCTGTATCCTCTAGCTGAGTTTAGCTCACTCAGTAGTGCACAGGTCTTAAAAAATGATGTGCCTATGAATGTTTGTGAATGTGTAAGACCGACTGAAATCCCACAGCACTGCCAGGAGCAGCCTGATCTACTCTACATCCCTAAATGTGTGGCATCACACATACACAGCATCATATCGTCCATCTCACCGTGTCTTTGTGTCTTTGACGGGACAAGACAGGAGTGACGACACAGCAGCAGTGCTGATGCCTGGAGGAGGAAGTCATTCAGGCTGCTACAACAACCTCTGATTGTAAAGTCACGAGAGAACAACGTTATGCTGTGTTAGAAAGACAATTTCTTGTTTGTAATAATATCTTTAATCCTTGTGCTTCTCTATAATGTTAAAACATATAGTCTTCACACTAGATAAAGGGCCTGCGTTCTAAATTAGTGCTATATAAACACAACTGAATTGAAAATTGAACAGAAATGACAAATAAGCAAAGAGTGGACCCTATCAGGTCTCCATCGTTCAACTGGCAAACATCACAAAGAGCAATGTAGAGCCCAAATGAGTTACATCATGGAGTCATTCCATTCACGATTCATAGCAAGATCAAACAATATCAGTTCCTGAGAGAAGAAACTGCAAAATCCTTCCAAAATATGAACAAAGAAATATCCTGATGAATAAAATGTATTAGTTGTGCAGCGTAATAGTGCAAAAATAAACAATAAGACATAATTAAATTCAAGTTCTAACCTTCAAAAGAGGAAAAAGGGGACAACTGTACCTCATCAACTGTCCAGCGAGATGACCGTATTTAAAAGTGTTCACATTTTTCATCATTTCATTTAAAATCACCGAAATCTAAATAGTTTAATAACTGGTGCTTCAAATGTTCCATTTAAATTCATTGTTCACTTTAGTGACTCAAGTCTAGAGGTATAGGGGACCAGCTTCAGGACAATTCTACACAATTTAAGACCCGCATGTTGAAATGAGCAGCTGTGTTTTCAGTCCAGAAGAGTTGCATTTTACTTATTCTTCTACTTCCATCTTTTGATCTCACTGACTCTCTTGCTGACTATATGTATATACACACACACATACATTAATACTATCTATCATATTAATTAGCAGCCAGTAGGCAGGATGTAGGATTGTTTATCATCATTCCAATCATCCCCCATTTTTTATTCCATGAACTTTTTATGGTCAAAATGTTCTTCGATTTGACAACCTTAAACTCTAATCTGTTTTCTAAGCCTACATCATGCAGCCAGGAATTAAATTCTGCTGACATAATACTGCAGCTTGGCAAAAATAAAGGTCCTAATGTATCAGAATCAGCCTAAAGATGATGGTTTTAGAATAAGACTTTTGTCTGCTCAGTGGCCCTGAGAGGACCATATGGGCTTGGAGCTGAGTGCCATAGTTTAGCATTTTCAGAGGTTTGTTGTGAATAAAAGTATCTTACTGAAAGCAGGTCCAAATGTCAGCTGATGCTGGCTTCAGGTTAAGAATAACAAAACTTCTTATCACACTTTCTCTTCAAAAGCAGGAAAAGAAGAGGGAAACTAAAAGGCCAGTCCTTAATATGATGCATTCAACAAATGAACAAGGAGGAAACAAGGAAATCCTCTTTGTGGTAAGTGGAATCCCTCCTGAGTGTGTGGGGAAGGTGTGTGGGAGTGATGTGTGGGCTTTTTCCATACAGAGGGACTCTAAAGAGCAGCCTACACAGTCGGGATCCCACCTTCCTCCCAGCCATGACATCCAGCTGGAGTCTGTCAGCAAAACAGCCAGCAAGGCAGAAACCATAGAGGAGAGGGACAACAAGAAGACGTCAGGAAAACAAAGGCTGCGTGAGAGTGTGAAGAAAGGATATGTGTGATGGAGAAAGCTTGAGGTGGACAAGGATACAGAAAGTGTGTGTCAGTGTGACCATCCTGGTGTGCAGAATGGGCCCACTCCTACGCTCACATTCCTCTGCATTAAATGGAGGGCTGCATGAATGACAGTATGGACACACACATTCCTGACAGCTGCACAGTGAGCAGCAAAGACAGAGGTACCTGAAGGCATGTGT
This sequence comes from Dascyllus trimaculatus, assembly GCA_024666655.1. NCBI lineage: Eukaryota > Metazoa > Chordata > Actinopteri > Pomacentridae > Dascyllus > Dascyllus trimaculatus. Next base: position 9,919 of record JAMOIN010001646.1, read on the forward strand.
AGGAGGTGATGCTCTTTCACGGGAAACCTCCGAAACAGCGGCTCACTGCTGCCTGTTGGACAGATGTGGACCTCCTCAGGTCGAGGTGCTCTTTAACTCTACAAACTAAGTGACTGATATTCATGTATGTGCACGTTACACACAGTTAAAAGCAGGGAAACACTTACAAATTGACTTTTGCAGCAATAAAGTAAATGTACTTTATTTTTGTGCTGCTGTTTCATGTTTTTTTAATCCTCTACATTCATTTAACAGATATAGTGACAAGTTTCTGTTCAGATTAAGATTTTTCTTTTAAAACATTCATTTTGTTTTGCCTGTTTTAGGGAAACTGCAGCAACAGAAAGCTGCCTAGATCCAGTATGTATATTCTGTCCATAGAGTACATTAGGTTAGTTAACAGTAACTATGCATGCGCTACAGAAAGAGCATCTATGAATAACGCATCACAGGATCTACATTACCACAGCACACAAAATAAAGACACATTGTAGACATATGTATAACCTGCACATTAACATTTAATTTAACACATGGCACCAGAATTAATTAGGAAATATTGCTGAGAAAGTCTGGAAAGTATTAACTACCTCACAATCAAAGATCTGCTGACAACCAGGACAGACAAATGAACTGATGGATTATTTGGGGTTTAATATTATGGTAGACCAGCTATGCAAACTGATATAAAGACTTGCTGCAGCTGCTGGCTCAACAGGAAATCAGCCCCTGTGACTGAAACATTATAGTGTGATGCTGTTGGAGTGTTTCTACTGACACACCTGTGCATCATTTTACTGTCGGAGCTGCTCAGGTTGGCAGTACTTTGACAACAACTGCTGGCAACTCAGAGACATCTGAAACATGACAGGGAGCTTCAGCCAGACCCTTTATTTTTGGCCAAGAATTATTTTTTCATCCTTAAAGCTTCTCAGATGTTTGACTAAATGAATTGCACAGTACTAAAATAAAAATTCAATCAATGATACATCACCTCTCACCAAGGTGAAGGGAAAACTTTGTGTACTGCATAGTGACAGTTTCTTACTCTGCACCCATTCATAGCTGAAAACACTGGTCATGTTGTATTTATAGTAACTTTAATCTGATGTCATGTAGAGACAAAACTCAGAAAAACAGTATAAACTGTTAGTGTGGGGATTTACTCTTATTTAATCTCAGAATGTGTTCATATAGCTCAATATAGCTTTGCCACAGGTGGCTAGACACTAAAGAGTAATCCTGAGTCCTTAGATCTTTGATTCAACAATATAAGTGAAAGAGGAGGATTCGTCCCTCTTGCTGGACTGACAGGCATGCTATAGATGATGTGTGCGCAGAAAAGACCAACAAAGTAGTTTAAATTTATAGCGTGGACAGTCAGGATGACAACAGTATAGGAGGAGTGATTTCCTCGAGGGCATTGTGCAACTTCCACACAAACTCCAGCCCACCATGGAGACCTGGAAGGAAGACGGGTGACAAAACCACACCAAAAGGACATTTCCAGTATACCGTGATGAATGAAGATCCTGTGAATTTTGTGTTGCAAGCAGGACATTGTGCATGTGCGGTATGAGATGGGTGAAATGATGCTCAACAACGACAAGAGAATGCAGAGAAAGCCGGCAACAGTTCACCTGGGCTCCTAGCATCCTCAGGCCTCCCTCACATGACCTACAGAGACAAAGCCTTGAGTGTGGGGCATCTAGAGAGCATCTTCTGAACATGTTGGAGAGAAGTATGTCCTATTGTCCAGTCAATGGCGGAATTCTGGGCGTCAGAAGAGTCCACATCACTCCATGCTGCCCTCACTGCTCCTCTCTTCTTTCATTAATGGCTCCTGAGTATCACAACGGTACAACAGGGAATGGACTCAATATGCACGACTCAGGAGCCTCACAAACAGTTCAACGGCTTTGTTGTACGAAAAGGAGCACAATAATCAGGCAGAGGTATCAAAAATCACTGGGCAGAGCTCAGTCAGAAAAACACAGGTAAATGAGGATGATCACAAGGAGAAAACATCTGGAGATAAACTACAGGAGCACAAGATGAAGTGGAGAGGAACACGAGGAAAAGGGTGAGGATATACGCACTGGGGTAGGGAGGCAGTCACACACAGGTGGAGCACATTAGGATGGGACAGGGGATCCCACAGACAGGAAAACAGACAAAGGCCGAGAAGATCCGCGCAACAAGACAAGGTTGAGTACGCCACACAACAGGAAATGTCAAAATAAAACAGGAAGGAAACGGAACATAACTTTAGAAGCGTGAGCTGGATGCAACAGAGGCCACGACAGCCTCATACAATGGCTCCACTGTGTTATTAAGCTTTGTGTTGTGTTATATTCATCTGTCCCCCCTTCATCTCCCTTTCCATCTGACCCTGTTACCTCTCACACACTGCCTTCCTCCAGCCTTCTTGCTATAGATCCCCTCTTTCTTCCCCGGGCCCTCCCATCTCTCTTTGCTCTTTCTCTCCATCTCTTTCCAGTTCTTTTATTCAACAAGCCATGACTCAATTCACATTTGTCTGTTGTTTTCATGGACGCCTACAGAGTTCCTCTTATACAGAGAGAGTGAAAACAGAGCAGTATGGGGTTGGAGACATTGCTTTATAACAACACAGGCCTGGCTGACATTTTCAAAGTTAACCACAAAAGTATCTCTGACTATAAATAATCAACTCGCGGTTAAGTGTATAAATGTAGAGCAAAGCGGGGCAGTGAAATCAACACAGTGAAGGTGTAGCTGAAGTTAACACATTGTCAACAAATGTGGAAATTGCTTATTTTACTGTCCAACAGTCACAAACAAGATAAAAACATGAGCTTGCAGTTATAGAAAACCACAACACTAATAAATGTTCACATCTGAGAAGCTGGTACCTAAAAATGTTTGACGATTTTGCTTGAAATGACTGACATCAGTTATCAGTTACTGCCATGCCAGCTTTAGAGTTGGGGTTGGTGTGTGGTTGCCTGAGAATATAATGACTCATCATGTAAGAGGGTAAGAGGGGTCACGATTAAAAATTTAAGTCCAGGAGTTAATCTGACCATGATCCACCTTATCTGAATGGTCAAACTGAATAACACTAAATAACATTTTAGTAAGAACAGCTGATCTTATTTGTGTGATTAGAATAAACATTTTGAAAATCACAATATTGCTTGAATGCCAGAGCATGTATTCACCTGTATTTAAACTGTACATAACTGCAGTATACCTCTTAGATAGGTTTGATCTGTTACAGCTGAAACTCAAACTAGCTGGCATTGTTTACTGCTACCCTGTTTATTCTACTCCAGATGCGATCATAAGTAAATATACAAAGTTAATCAAGAAAAATGTGATTTATCATCATGTATTTCTTCACTGGAGTAGACAGTGTATGAGCAGAAATGATGCACAAACTGTGTTGTCTGAGCTCCACCTAGTGGTGTGACTTAGGCCCAATGTGACCAACCATGGCAGTAAAAGGCCTATGAACATCCGCAGCAACAGCAGTTTCACACACACACACACACACACATGCAACCAAACCCCTCTGCAAGAGCTTATCTGTAAAGTGCTTCTGTATATTAGATGGAACATGTGTTGATATATTTATAAAATATGCTTCTTGTGCTTAAATTGGCCTTTAAGGCCTTAAATTAAAGGCCAGAATACACATTAGGGCAATTTAGACTGTACAAGGACTTTTTCTGTCATCCACACCTTTAAAACTCAGCATTAAATGAGTTGTAGTTAAAGTAGTCAGTGCTGGACTTTGGAGGAACTTTGTTTTTACCATAGACTGGATAAAGGCTAATTCATCGAGCAGCAAGAGTCAAGGTTGACTCCAACCATAGATGTCTGCAGCTCCAGAAGCTGGACTTCCACGGCTGCACTCACTGGACCACACTTCTAGGGCTGCACGTCTACAGCCCTACGTTTCAAGATTAAACAACTACTAAAGTGCACAACTAAAAACCTACTTAGAATGGTTTATTCAAGAAGTATTCCACACTAAGTACCAAATGATGTCTAAGTACATTTCATTTTAAATGCTTTATTTCACCCCAGCAGTACTTTCCAACAGGTCATGGATTCATTCAAAACAAGGACTGATGGAAGTACTTATCATTTTGAAGCTTGATTCCACCCTAGGCAGTACTCTCTCACTAACAAGTTCAATCTTCATTCCACAAGGAAAGGCCAAACACAAGCAAAACTCTCTCTGTCTCTCTCTGGGCACAAAAAAAATCCCCATGAACTTTCACCATCATTAACATCTGAAGTCACTCCTGATTCACATCCTTTGTTGTGTAAACTGGCAGCTCCACAACCATCATTACAGTTGTCGCTGTTGAACTACCCGCTTTCACAACCATGTGAGCTTGAGCAACCATAGATCAGTCCCTCCAGGATTTCGCGTATTTCCAGATTGTTGCTCCTAAAATGCCTGAATTTGGGGGAGCTTTCCTAAAAAAATTGCGATGAAAGTTGCGATGTTTTAAGCGTATTTGTTGCGATAAAATTGTGGGAGACAATAAAAAATTGCTAAAAAGTTGCATTTTTTTTCTTTGTTTTGTTTAATTCATTAAAAATTTTAAAAGTTTAAAAAGTTCATTTCACATCCTGGCACACACGTGTTCACACACACACGCTCACAGCTCGTCACGTCAGTTAATGAATCTAACTGACCTTCATTGTTTCAGTGCTCAACAGATCTGGATCAACAGCTTCATCACTGTGGTTTGTCTGGTCTGTGGTCCGCTGGTTTCACCCATTCTCCTGATATGTTTACGGTAGAAAAGTGTTTGTCAATCGATGATTTTGGTTTGTGTTCCACCTCAATATTCCACGGGGTGAAAACAGTTTACCTCCGCAAGAACATCGGGGAATTGTTTTGCAGTAGTTTTCGTTGCATACATATCTGTATCTTCAAACCATAAACAAGGAAGTGAATTCGGTGACATACGTGCATTACGTTTGCACTGGAGACTGCTGTGATTGGTGGAACTCATGGGAGGCTGGCCAAAATTGCGCAAAAGTCGCGGTGATTGGACGAAATTGCAAGGTCGCGCAGAATTCACGGAGATTGGTTGAATTAGCGTTAATTGTTGCGATCGGAGCATCGGGAATTCCTGGATAAACATCTGAAACTTCCCATCAGTCAGTTAGAACAGAAGAAGCCTCTTGGAAGTGTGGTAAAACGTCTTCAAGAACGAAAAGAGAAGTCCAGCTGATTTCTACTGAAGCTCCTACAATTACCTGGATGACTGTAGACATATTCACCATTACTATTTCATGCTATTGAGTCAGAATCTGTGAAATTGGACAGTGTTGTCCGATACAGCGCTGTGAATAAGTATTTGCAGAAGTCTTCTATTTTTGCATGTTTCTTACATTTAAATGTTCCAGATCATCAAACTAATATTTAGATTTATTGAATGCTCTACAGATATAGCCCACAAAACACAAAATGCCATTTTTGAATTATGTTTTATTAAAGATTTATTGAAAACCTATATCACCCCTGTGAAAAGTTATTGCCCCCCTAAACCTAATAACTGGTTGGGCTACACTTGGCAGTAACAACTGCAGTTAAATGTTTCTTCCAGCTTGCGATCAGTCCATACCGTGAGGTCTATAAGAGAGTGCACCCTCTTATAGACCTCATAGTATGCTGCTTTATTCGTTTGGTAGATTGGTAGCTAGAGGACGAGGCTGAAGTTAGCTTCCGATTTTCAGCTTCCGATTCGGCAGTTAAGGGAAAAGTTAAGGGAAACTTAAGTTCAGCGGGTGAGCGCTAGATCCTGTTTATTACACCCCGTAAATATATGACTGCGCGTTTAATATTAAGGGTATCATTTTAAAATGTTTCCAGAGAAGATGAGGACTCTTAAAAATACAGTTTCTGATTTGTGAAACCTTTACTCTATTTGTGAAAAAGCAAAAAGGGACATTTCACCACAATTTTCTGCACCTGGACCACATTAAACCAGGTCCTGATCCAAAACCACAAGACTCACACTTTTCAAACCTGGTCTAGTTTATCCCAGAGAGGATGAGGACTCTTTCAAACACACTTTCTGATTTGTGAAACCTTTATTCTACAGTTTGACTGACTTCTCTTTTTTAAAAACAAGCTGTGTGGTACAATACAAATGCCGAGGCTACTAATTGTAAAATGTTAATTTGTCATGAGAGCAATTAATTGTTCTGATTGTAATATTCAATGTTCATTAGCAATATTCATTTTTATCTGTATTACAGCTTATTCATATTTTATTTTTGATTGCAATATTTTGTATATAATCATTTTGTATTTTCTCTGTACTATATATTTGTATAACTATATTGTTAAGTTTCTAAAAAGTTTAATGTGGCAAAATTCATGAAATTCTCAAGTTGTGATATTTCATCCATATTTGCATGCTATTTTGAAGGACAAAGTGGACAAATATTCCAGTAAAAGACTACAGATCTGCAATGATAAAGCCTGTAGCGGTGCAGGGTAAAGATTACCTCACAGCGCTTCTAGGGGGTACTGCTGGTACCAGTTAGTGCTTATAGTATCAAAGTCAAAAATCATTTGGATCTGAGCTAATCTTTTTGTATAGCGTGTCAAATACCTAGGCTCATCATCATCCCCAGCGACTAGTTTGTTTTTCTGAAGTGACTACATCCACAAATACTTATTTGTGTGTGCATATTAGCAATTTTGGAGTACCTTTCTCGGAAGAAATGTGCAGGCAAACAAGCAAAGCAAAACAATGATGATTAGCAGTGACATGATGGCATAAAGGCAGCTGCAGAAATTAGCTCGTTTTAATCTTGTGGTGGAAAATGGATATTTAACTAATGTTTTAAATGTTCAACTTACAGTTGGGCTGTCCTTCTTTTATGGAATGACTTTCATTAGAATTGTGTTAATAATAAAAAAAAAGTTTATGGGATTAGTATAATGAAATTAAGTTGAAAAGTATCACTGCGAAAATTATTGATACATTTTTGGAAAAAAAAACTTGTTGAATGTGTTCAAAGCTCTTAACCTGGTCAGGGAACAGGTATCCAGTGAGGACCCTTAGGCAAGGTCCTTAATGCTGCCCTGCCTACCTATGTAGGCTTTGGATAAAAGTGTCTGCTAAGCATCTGCTAAATGAAATTGTAACCTTGTAACCTCAATTGCCATCAGGTTCTCGACCAATAGGAAAGGAGTAGATAAAAAATGAAATTGTAACCTCGATTGGCAATCAGGTTCTCGACCAATAGGAAAGGAGTGACTGCTATGCCATCTTAAATTGGTCATGTGGTTTTGACTTGCCTGTTGACTCCAAAATCAGTTCGTAGAGCCATTTCATTTGAGAGGTTTACAACAATGGAAAAGTTGAAAAGAGGACAAAAACATGGATATCCAGATTTGTGGAGGCTGTCAGGAGGAGAGGACAAGGTAATTGCTGAATTATCATCTTTTGGAGATCTAAAAAAGAAGATACCTTGGAACAGCCCCATGTGGGACAAATTGGCAGAGAGGATTTTCAAAGACAAAGCTGTTAAAGGGAAGAAGTGGTTATACACTGTATGGCACAGTGATAGGAAGTGTGTCAGAACAAGAGCACTCCTGAGGCAGAAGAAAAACAACAGTTCTTCTCAGACTCATGAAAATGAGAGCAATGGCACAAGGAAAAATTACTCTGTAGAAAGTGCAATTGATGAAGAGAAGCAAAGAAAGAAACAACAAGAGGGTCAGGATGAGCCTGAAACTAGTGACCAGACCCGGAGAAGGGACCAAGGTCCAGAAAGTACTGATGATGAGAACGACATGGTTGTCAGTAAAGAGGAAGGGGAAAAGGCAAACAGTGATACAAAGATGGTGATGGATGAAGCCAGTGGAGTTACCTTGAATGCTGAATATACAGATGTCACCTTATTTTGTGTGTGTCAACAGCCAAATAACCCTAGTGAGCCCTATGCTCAGTGTAGTGTTTGCAAGGACTGGTTTCATCCTGTTTGTGTTGGCTACCAAAATATTGAAGACATTGCTGTTATATCCCCATGGTCCTGTCCTTCCTGTAACACAGAGGACAAGGCAGAGAAGTCTGGACAAAAAGACAAGATAAAGAGGAGGTTATTCTTTGACAAACAAGAACCATCTTGTCCTCAGTTTTTTAGAATAAACTTGACAAGGGAGGAATGGTCAGCAGTTCAGCCACAGGACAGGGAGGGCTACAAGGTATTGCAGGAAGGTTGGACTGACATTTTCAGTCATAAAATAGCCAACTTCAACAAATTCTGTGTGCTTTCATTTAAAAGTAACAAAGTAAAATGCCATGAAAGTCAAAAGGCTAAAAGTGTCTACTGGAGAGGTAAGGCTGTGTGCAAATTCTCAGGCTGTACCAGCTACTCTCTTTCAATCACGGAAGATCCAAATACAACGAAAGGTGACATATATGTTGACATTACAGTAAAGGGAAAGATCTTGCATAGCTCTGATGAGAAACACACACGGCACTGTCGGCAACCTGAGCGCGAAACACTAAAAGCTAAACTTGGACAATTTTCACCTATGCTTGTACACACAAAACAACTTGCAAGTGCAGATGAAGATGAACTTGCTGCAGGAAACCAAACCAGTGTAAAATCATTAAGTGTTGTACAGAAGATATCAAGTGAGAAGAACCTTGAAAATCGCTTGGACAAGGATGTGTTCATGGAGTGCTTTGCAATTCAGAAACAGCAGGATGTGGAAAAGCCCAGCTCGAAAATCAAGCATAGTAGTATCCAATATATTGCAATGTCTCCTTTTGTTATTCATTCATATTCTGAGACCCAGCTTCATATTCTCAAAAAACTTCAACAGAATAAGAATTGCATGCTGTACTTGGATGCCACTGGCAGTGTAGTTGCTAAACCTGATAATTCCAGCAAAGCAATACTTTATTATGCCCTTTGTATTCCCTGCGAGTCTACAACAAAAACTGTGGTACCAGTATCGGAAATGGTCAGCTCAGATCAAAGCACTGCAACAATCATGCACTGGTTGTCTTGCTTATGCTGAGATTATAACAAGCTCTTCCACCAATCCCTGAAGCCCCAAAAAGTTGAAACGGATTTTAGTTGGGCCATGATCCATGCTGTAGTCCAGGCATTCAACTTAATCAGTGTTCAGGACTACCTCAAGCTTTGCTTTCAGGTGTGCCTAGAGCAGCATTCAGTACAGCTGACCATTGTTCACCTCTGTGCTGCTCACATGCTGAAATTGTTAAGCATGAAATTGTCCAAGGTGCAGTGCAAGAAAGACACCAAACAGTTTTTCTTATACTGTTTTGCTCTCCTTATAAATGCAACAACATTTGGCCAGATCTTGTCAGTTACAGCATCTGTAGCCTTTGTATTTTCATCAAGGACTGAAAGTAAGAGGTGCCAAGAACAAATTTCAGCACTACAGGATGCCATTAAGAGTCAGAAGACGGACTAGATCACCCTGCAAAATCCAGCGGAAGATAGCAAACCTGGCAATCTTAAAGAGTTGCATCAATCAATGACAAAATCATCCTCTTTCTTTGCTCCCATTGAAGGAGTGGTCAGGCAAGCTCAGGAGGATGCAAGAAAGGATGATACAGAAGAACCAGGGAAGCTGAATCATCACTATTGTGAGTCTGTTGTGAGCATCATACTGCATTATGCTGGCACTGTTCCTCTTTGGACTGGCCTTATGCTAAGGAATCTCGGCAAGACCCGTGACAGCAATGCTATTGTGGAGAACTGGTTCCGCACAACAAAAACAGTGATACTAAAATCAAAAATGCACAAAAGAGCCGGAGATTTTCTACAGCTTCAGCATAAATTCATTGTTGGAAGGATAAAGGGCATTGCATTGGTGGCAAGACAGGTACCTTCAGTGGATTCACAAGAGACACCTGACAGCCCAGAGACACTTCCCCTGTCACAAGAGGAGAAATGGAAGAAGCGAAGCAAGAAAAGGTCAAAGTACTTCAGCTCCCCTCCTCCAGCAAAAGTACACCAAAAATCAGCAAAACAATTACCTCCACCTAAAAAAAGGGACAAACCAAATCGCTGAAAGCTGACAAAGGGACAACAGCACTTTCCCATCATGCAACCCAAACACAAACAGCATGCTGTCCACACTGGGGAGGAAAGGGGACCATAGGACAGCAAACAGTGTCAATGACAAACACTTGTACAATTGACAACCTGTTGTATACCTTGCATTTGGCCATTAAGAGAAAACCAGGCATCAAAAGTGACCTTCAAGAAAATGCGCAATTTGACAGGTGGATTTCTACCTTGCTTGAAGTCCATGAGCTCTTTGAGAAGAAGCAGTGGTCAGAGGGAAAACTGCTGTGGCTAAACGCAATTGGACGATTTAAAGGCAGTTTGTGGGATTGTTATGGAACAGAAGAGGACATGATTGCTTGTCGTCTGCAATATTTGCAAGCGAACAAAATTGAACAAAAATGCCTGAATGCAGCTTGCCCCATTGCAAAACGGATGTACAACTCTGTTGACATCGTGTAAGTATTTAGATTTTCTTGTGAAATGTAAATTATTGCTTATATGTTTGTAAAGCAAATTTATGTAATAGTATAATTTATGTTTTCGTTAAATATAAGAAAATTTCAATAATCATAGGGATTGCTCATATTTATATTTATTCAGTTATTTCCAATTACATTTGATTTTATTTCAAGCTGTGAAGATTTCCCCAACTTGCAAGCTGTCATTGACACGTGGGCCAACGAGTCACTAAAGGTAGTCCCGTGCAAAATGTAAGTATACAGTATGCATGCATTTTAGATAATTCAGTTGAGAATATAACTGCCAAACAGAGGCACATATCTACATTGTTGATGAATAAACAAGGTTTTCAGACAAACTGTAAAGTTGTCTGGCCTCCATGAATCACTGTGAAATTTGACCACGCCTGTAGTACCATAACACTAATTTAATATCATCACAACATATTAAATAATATGCATGTAAGCCTTACACAATTGTAGACAACACAAATATCACAAACCTTATCCAGAAATTACATTTTAAAGCACTTACCTCACCATGAACTGTGAGGAAGATTTAGTTAGGATTCCAGAGCTGTACTTTTTTAATAATCAGTTGACTTTTTAATTTTTTATTTCATTTGGTTAGCCTAACTATTCTTTTGTCCTTTCTCCCTTTCAATTCAACAGGGGTGCTGAACCATCCACTGAAAGAGGGAAATCCTTGCAGCGTGTATTTGTGAATGGACAGCCATGTATTTTACTGGTGTCAGTACTTCACAAAGGGAATGTAACTGACAAGCAACATCCCCCGGCCTTGCCACCCTTGGTAACAATTCTTGGTGGAAAGTAAGTCTCACATACAGCACATATCAACTGAATAGCCATTATTGTGAAATGTTCTATGTTTTCATTCCTATTTTAATTTTGTAAAACTATTACATTGTGGCTTCTTTTTGCCTTTTTATACAATGTTTGCACAATGCTCTTGTCAAAAAGGTATGAACCAGTTGCTGTGACATATCACCTGGGTGCAACAAATCACTTTGTGGCATTCCACAAGATGGGAATGGATCACAGCTGGCATTTTTACGATGGGCTTGTAGAAAGTCAAAATCCTGGGAAAGGTGATACTGCCATCACAGCAGAGGCCATTGGAAAGAAACTTGGGATGGAGTCCCTTGTTGGACACATTGTTCTGGTCAGGGTAAGCAAAGACAATTAATTAAGACAAGACTTGATTGAAAACAAATTGCACATGAAAGTTCACCAAACATGTATGTATAACAGTTTATCTATGATATTCATGTCCTTAGTGTTGCCAAAAAGAAACAGACAGTGGACATAATAATAAATATAACACCTTAAGCACCATCAGTTCATCTTGAGCAATAGGACTGTTTAGAAATGGGGGTTAATTGTGGTAAGAAATAGGTCAAACAAAGGTAAGAGATATTTGGTTATTTCGAGTTTTGTAATCGTAATCCTGCAAGATAAAAAAAAGATTCTTTTATATCTTTTGCTTCAGGACAAAGCAGCAGAAATTGTTGAGGCCAGGCGCAAAAAAAACAAGCTGCTTGTTGAGTTTATAGTGGACCACAAAGGTGCTGATGAAGCACTGAGGGTACGTTTCTTTCTCCTAATCTACTTTGACGTGTCATTACTTATTTGCTTTTATTTCATTACATTTAATCACAATATAATACAATGACATATCTGCCACCACAGAGGCCTAGACCCTGAAAAAGGAATTCAATTACTTGTGATTTGAGTTAATTTAATATTTATTTCCAGGCCATTCTGTCTGGTGAGGAGAAGCCACATTTTTCTTTTGAAGAGCGTTGGGTCCCAATCATCTTTGATGATGACACGCAGCTGGACACTATTGTAAAGTACCTGTCAGACTTCCTTGACAGTTGTGAGACCCTATGCACCACAGTCTCAACTATGGTGTCAACTGACAGGATAAAATACATCCTGAATGTGATGCTGTCACAGGTATGTCAAAAGCACTTCCCACTTCAATGAATGAACAAATATTTTTGCTTTATTTGTGTGATTTTGTAAACCTTTGTTCATATAAATGGGATGGATAAAATATCTGAAACACTTCTCACAGGCTTGAAAAGCAGGAACATATATATATAATATCATAAATATTGAAAAGAGTATTAAAAAATTGGTTTCATACAGAACAAGCTCACTCCTTTCTAAATTATGGGTCAAACACAGGCCACGGTGAAGGCTTTGGCAGGCACAACAGACCTAACAACAGCAGAAGCAGTGAAAGAGGTGGAGCAGGGCACATTAGAGGAAAGGTGAGAGAATAAAATTCATTTACATAAAGATTTTAGAGCAAATTCAGTAAATACATGAATTTGATATGGTTGGTTTGATTAAAAAAATGTTTTTGATTTGAAGTGAGAAAGAGGAGCTCTGGATGTCCATTAGGACTGAAATGGAGCGGCGAGGACTTCTGCAGTGATGTCATGTCTAACCCTAACCCTAACATTCAAATAAAGGTTTCACAAATCAGAAAGTGTGTTTGAAAGAGTCCTCATCCCCTCTGGGATAAACTAGACCAGGTTTGAAAAGTGTGAATCTTGTGGTTTTGGATCAGGACCTGGTTTAATGTGGTCCAGGTGCAGAAAATTGTGGTGAAATGTCCCTTTTTGCATTTTCACAAATAGAATAAAGGTTTCACAAATCAGAAAGTGTATTTTTAAGAGTCTTCATCCTCTCTGGGATAAACTAGACCAGGTTTGAAAAGTGTGAGTCTTGTGGTTTTGGATCAGGACCCGGTCTAAAACGGTCCTGGTCCAGAAAATTGTGGTGAAATGTCCCTTTTTGCATTTTCACAAATAAAATAAAGGTTTCACAAATCAGAAAATGTGTTTTAAAAAGTCCTCATCTTCTCTGGAAACATTTTAAAATGATACCCTTAATATTAAACGCACAGTCATATATTTACGGGGTGTAATAAACAGGATCTAGCGCTCACCCGCTGAACTTAAGTTTCCCTTAACTTTTCCCTTAACTGCCGAATCGGAAGCTGAAAATCGGAAGCTAACTTCAGCCTCGTGGCAAAATGTGTGTGAGAAAAGGCCCGTTTGGTGTGAGATCTAGTTGTCAGCCCTGATGGGAGTAAGAGGGAAAAGAACAGACAAACTGTAGTAGATTAATCACAACTACAAACAAGGCAACACAAGATCACTAAGGGCAAAGAAAAACCAACACACCGACAACGGAGGTAAATCCAAACTAAAGCCAATCTAAGACTACAGGGGCCGTATTAAAACAGCCCGGTCACACATGCTGAACAGAACAAGCTAAACTCACCTGAATGCATCGTGGGGCTTGTCCAGCTAGCTGGCTAGCAGCACGCTGTGTGTCGCTTGCCCCAACTCACTGGGACACGCCAGCTGACGTCAGAGGGGCGTGTCCAAAGGGTCAGGCTGGTGACGTCAGACATGTCGTCACAATTCCTAGATCAAAGTTATTAAATACACCTTCGATCTGGGAATTTTCAGACAAGGATTTTGACCCTGTTATATTATTGCTTTGATTAATAAGCCGTGCCCTATTGCGAACTGACAACATGAACAACAAGCAGAAGCAGAGTCCTGAGAGCTTTGAGGAGTTTAAAAAGGAAGCGCTGTCAAGCAAACTGCACTCAATGAACAGAATATTGGAGAAGGATTTGCACACCAGTGAAATAGAAATAGCAGCTCTCCTGAGGAAGAACACCCAGCTGCAAAAAAAGGTTGAAGCTGACAGGAACAAAATACAAGAGTTTACAGACCAGAACACCGAGCTAGCCCAAAAAAACAAAGATCTCTTACAGATAGTCTGTGATCAAAATGAAATGATTAAAACCCTTCTAAAAGAGAAAACCAAACGCAACAAGGAACTGGAAGAATGTAAGGCAAATCACACTGAGTTAGTTAAGTCCATGAAGGAAGACTTTGAGGCTCAAAAGAGCCGCGTGGAAAAAGACAAAGCAGAGCTGGAAGAAAAAATCAGGCAGCTGCAGAAGGACTACAGCAAAGTATGTGAGGAGCTACCTAAGAGGATGTACGAAGAAAGAGAGAGACATGACACAGAGATGGCCTTGTTTAAAGAGAAAACGGAATCTGAACGCTGTGAAATAGAGTCCAAACTCACAGCGGAGATAGAGCGTCTAACGAAGAGGCTAGAGGAAGTGACAGCTGAAGCCCAGAAGTTTGAAGATGAGAAAATTCTCAATATCGGCATGTATGAACGCCAGCAAGATGAATTGTACTATCGCGTCCGCTACGCCAATGAAGAAATGAAAAAACTAAAGGGGTCTGAGAATTATCTCCGAAGGACATTCACTGACTTAGAGCAACAAATCAAAGAGAAGGAAGCCTACATCACAGAGAAAGACAAGGAGTTTGACTGTTTAAAGAAGGACTATAATTACTTGGTGAAGAAAATGAGATCCACTCACACCTCTGTGGCTCTGTTAAATGAAGAAAAAGTGATCAAAACAAAGAAAATCTCTGACCTCCAGGAAGAAAATAAGGAGCTAAAGGACAAGGTACAAGAAAAAGACAAAACTATCCATAAAATGAAACAGGAAAAAGAAGCAATGAAAAGTCAAAGTGTTGCACTTGAAAAGCAAGTCCAACTGGAGAAAGCCAGAAAGGTTGGTACAGGTAACAGAACCAACCAGGCTGATCAGATTCAAAAAAACAAACAGAACGAGTGCATTATTGATGGCCTGAAGAAGAGACTTGAAAGATACGAAAGCATCCACAAACATCAAGCAAATGAGATCCAGAACTTTAAAAAGCAGCTATCTGACAAGGACTTCCAGTGTCATCAAACAACACAGAAATACGTCCAAATATGTAGCGACCAGACTAAAGACATTCAAAGACAAAAAAATGAAGTGGCTGAGCTAAAGTCACAGGTCGCCAGAGGCAAACATGAGATCCTGTGCTTAAAAAAACAGTTATCTGACAAAGATGTGAAGTGCCAGCAAACAAAAAGTCAACTGCTCCAAACCAGGAACGATGCTGCGAAAGAGATTTACAGACTAAACAATACAGTCGCTGAGCAAGAGAAACAGCTCATCAAAGCTAGAAAGCCCGTACCACAAAAAGTAAAGTCCTGGTTCTTAAAGAAAGTCCTGAAGGTACAACCTCCAGCACAGCCGGCTGATGGACAATCAGTTCCTCAGGAGGAAATCAAAGTCTACGAGGAACCCGAAGTGGACGAGGAATCCGAAGTGGACGAGGAACCCGAAATGGACGAGGAAGTCGAAGTTAATGAGGAACCTGAAGTGAACGAGGAAGTCGAACTTAACGATGAAGATGGCTGCCTCCTGTCTGAGAACGCTTTCATGGTTCTACGGTGGCCTAAATCTGGGGATGGATCTGACCATGACGGTATGCCACCAGTTGACATTTAAACTGTTTAGAATTGGGAACCACGTGGAAATTTAAAGCAAGAGAATCGAGTCATATACAAATCAAGGGGGGGAGAACCCTGCTGCTAAAAAAATGAAGATGACAAGTGAGGGGAAATGTGGGAGACTTAATTTTCTGGGGTTAAAGTAGATTATAAGTGGGTTAAAATAAGGTTTAAAGGGTTTATAAATAATGCACTGGGGATCCTATTAGGGTCGCAGGGGGCTGGAGCCTATCCCAGTCAACTCGGGCGAAGGCTTAAATAAGGTTTAAAGGGTTTATAAATAATGCACTGGGGATCTTATTAGGGTCGCAGGGGGCTGGAGCCTATCCCAGCCGACTCGGGCGAAGGCAGGGCCTGACCAATGTGTGCATGTAAAACAAAAAATATGCCAAATCTATACAACATATACAAAATAATTTTAAAAAATCAATTAAAATATAAAATATAGAGTGACTTGTAGTTTCATTGTGATGTATCAGCATGTGAGTGCAGAGTGTACATATGTAATAGTGTGAAATGTGCAAGAAGGAAAATTCCACCATCTTCCCACACTGTGCTGAACCTCGTCTGACAAGGGCAGAATTGGGACTGGGATACAGGCCTGGAGTATAACAAGTCCAGGTTAATGATAAGAATCATCCAGGAACATAAAAACAGCTTCCAGAAAAAATGAGAATGAGAATTCAATCTTTACATTAGTTTAAAAATGTAAACTGTTCACTAACCCTCACCCTACACCCCCCTCAGAAGGGAAACGAGACCATGCACCAGGATCATTAAGACCTGGCCTGAGACTGTCCTCTCTCATATGATTTAATTTGCAAAATTAACATGTTAACATGCACACATTAGTCATACATGAAAGATTCAACCTGACCAATGTCCATCCCTCCATCCATTATCTATATAATACCGCTTAATCCTCTATAGGGTCGCGGGGGGCTGGAGCCTATCCCAGTCAACTCGGGCGAAGGCAGGACCTGACCAATGTGTGCATGTAAAACAAAAAATATGCCAAATCTATACAACATATACAAAATAATTTTGAAAAATCTAATTAAAATATCAAATATAAAGTGACTTGTACTTTCGTTGTGATGTATCATCATGTGAGCACAGAGTGTACATATGTAATAGTGTGAAATGTGCAGAGTGTGCAGAGGGCTGAAGTATCTATTAAATGTGTACTTAAATACTGCACAGGTTATACAGTCAGTAGTTCTATCCACTAATCCGACGAGCGATTTGTGTATGGCGCCATCTTGAGGCGCCGCCATTACTGGACTGTTGTTTACAAAACCCACGAAGCTGCAGCGTTGACAGACACCACACGACAGACGCCGGTAACATGAGTGACAGTCAGCGAAAACATGGCTAACTGGATCGATGATGTTAGACAATGGCCCCCAGTAACAGAAAATGGTAAATTATTAGTGATTAGTGATATTTGTGATTGCTTATGGTGTTAGCTTGAATATGTATGTTGTGCTAACTGTACACTAGCAGGGTTTCCCCCAGTGCTTTATAAGCCTTCATCTTTATAGAGGTAACAAGATCAAACAACAGTGCAGCAAAGGAAAGAATAAAAGGTATATTCTCTACTTCTTCCTATTCTTGCTGTTACTATGTGGTGATATTCAGCTGAATCCTGGCCCATCAACTAACAACATTGGCCACACAGTAACAACAGGAACTTCCACTTGCCAAGGTGTGGACACTCAGCTGATTGTTAGATCGCTGGAACCCTCACTGAGTTCAACAGGTGTGAGTGACTGCTTCAACCTAGTTCCTCAGCTGGACTCAATCACTGAAGGGAGCCTGATTATCCCTCAAGAAATCAGGCAAAGTGGGAGCTCCTCTCCACAAAAAGACTCTAACCCAACCCTTTTGCTCAGGACTCAAGTACCTGTATCATCACACCTCCCTCTGCAGCAGGACACATTCCAAGAAAAAATGGCCTACAGCAGAGCAGCTTTCCAGCAAAAAAGTGTGAAATATTTTCAAACAGTAAACCATGCAAAGGTGATTTGGGACCCAAAGAAAAAACTGAAGGGCATTACTGGTGGTCATCTGAACATACGAAGTATTATACCAAAGAGAGATCAAATTCAACATCTATTAGTAGATTCCAACTTGGACTTTTTGGCTCTGACTGAAACTTGGCTGTCTAGCCACACCCCAACAACCATGATTGATGTGCCTGGATACACCTGTTTTCACAAAGATAGGCTGTCTGGAAAAGGAGGCAGGGTGTTAGTTTACATAAAGAATATTTTTCGATGCACTCAGGTTAACGTGGATACTTTTGGGCTAGAATGTCTAATTTTAAATGTGATTCTGTCACCTAAAATGAATTTTAACATAATCATCTTGTACAATCCACCTAAACATAATGTAACATTTTACCAAAATTTTGATGATTTGCTTAAAGCACTAAACCATAGATGTGAAAACATTGTACTTGGAGATTTTAACATAAACTGGCTGGACAAAAACTGTAAGCGAAAACTTAAAGCAGTTACATCCAAACATAAACTGCACCAGATAATTAAAGAGCCAACCAGAATCTCTAAGAGTAGCAAAACTATTATAGACCTAATTTTTACAAATAAACCTGACAGTGTCAAAAACATATAATTTGTTAACAGGTCTATCAGACCATAATATAATCATGATAATTAGGAAACTTACTAAAAAATGCCTACAGAGACTCTCTTTCAAACAGAATCATAATTATGTGCCAACAGGAAATCCTAAACAGAGAATCAATCAATTTGAAAATGAATTAAAACGCCTAAATTGGGACAATGTTTTGCAAATTAGTGACACAGACAGATGTTGTAATATCTTGACAAATACTATGGCAAATGTAATTAAAAAGTTCACTTGCCCTCTTAAGTTTAGGCATAAACCATCCCTGCCATGGATAAATAATGACATTTATCACCTGATGAAGAAGCGGGATCATGCATTAAAAAAATCACTGCTCACAAAATTACATACAGATATCCTCATCTACAAGGGGCTACGAAACCGGGTTGTAACTGAACTAAGAAAGGCAAAGACAAATTATTTCATGCAACTAATAAATGATTCAGGTGGGAACAGCCTATATCTTTGGAAACATATTAACACACTCTTAAACCGGAAGTCAAAGCACCATGGAGAAATAAAGGAACTTAATATCAAAGGAATGATTTCTACTAACATTAATGAAATAGCTAATGAATTAAATACATACTTCATCCAATTGGTAGACAAACTTACATTAAACTTCCAAAAACCTCTCAACACAGAGGAACTTAACTCAGATTCTCAACAATTACAAAATGTAAATGGTATAAGTAATGGACAGGCTTCCTATTTCAACATCGAACAGACTGATCACATTAAAATTCAAAAAATCATTACCCAGTTAAACAACTCAAAAACAAAAGATATATTTGGAACTGATGCTTTATTTTTGAAAAAACACAGTGCCATTTTGGTAAGTCCTTTACTTCATTTAATAAATGTATCTATCAAAGAAGGGAAATTCCCACAAAGCTTTAAAATGGCCATTATCACACCAATATATAAATCTGGTGCATTAACTGATGCCAGTAATTACAGACCGATAGCAATCCTCCCAACCATGTCAAAAGTACTTGAAAAAGTCATTGCAAATCAATTAATGGTCTATCTTGAAAATAATCAGTTTTACCATTCTAAGCAATTTGGATTTCGCAAAAATGATTCAACTAAGATGGCACTGTGTCATTTCATTGAAAGAATAAAATTTTCACTTGACAATGGAAATGTGGTTGGAGCAGTGTTTTTGGACTTGAAGAAAGCCTTTGACACTGTAAGCCATAAGATACTCCTCAGTAAATTAAGACATCAATTTAATTTCTCTGCTCCTGCTGTAAGTTGGCTTAGCTCATATTTGGAATATCGACAGCAGTGTGTTCGACTACAAAATGTGAAAACATCTCTTCTGAACACTAAGACTGGTCTGCCCCAGGGATCAGTTTTAGGCCCTATTCTTTTTTGCTTGTACGTAAATGATTTACCTACCATCTGTACGGACAGTGAATGTCAGATGTATGCTGATGACACAGTGTTTTATGTTTCAGCAAAGACTCCCTGTCAGGCTTCAGACATCTTAAGCAGACAGATGGTTACTGTCTCAGAATGGTTACAAAGGAATCATTTAACACTTAATCACAAAAAAACAGTATCAATGTGCTTTTCAATAAGACAGAAAGTCCCTGAGAGATTTACTATCACTATTGATGCTAAAGAAATTGAGGTGGCAAATGAGTTTAAATATTTAGGTATAACTCTAGATCCACAACTTAAGTTTGGTGCACATATAAAGCAGCTATCCAAAACTGTAAAAAAACAGTCTGAACTGCTTTAGACTCATTAGGTCATGTCCCTCTTTTAAGGCAGCTCATTTGTATCTGCATGCCATGGTTCTCTCACATTTGTCATATTGCATTGCTGCCTGGGGCCAAGCTACTGACTCAGCTACCAGACCTCTATTCTCACTCTACAAACAAGCTTTAAAATTTTAGACCAGAAACCATAAAAATGGCACCACTGTAAAATCATTGAAAAATACAATTTGTTGACTTTTTCCAACTGTATAAAGTTATCTTTTCTAAAAGTTGTTTTTAAGTGCTTAAATGGACTGGCCCCACAAGTGATGTCTGAGATCTTTAAAAAGACAGACAGCTGCAGGACAATGACGAGGAGCAGAACCAAGCAGAACTGTCAAATACAAGATGCAGAACAACGTTTGGTCAGTCATCCTTATCAGTGCAAGGCACAAACCTATGGAATTCCTTACCAGCAGAAATCAAATCCCAAACAGAACTGAAGAGGTTTAATGTGAAAGTGAAACACTGGATCAAGCAACAGCAAAAGTGCGAACATTAATTTTTTATCATCGTCAACAAAACAGCACTTTATTAATTGTCAGTGTTAAATCCAACTCAGTTTTCTTTTTATCAGTAATTTATAATTACAACTGTGTCTATTTATTTATTTATTGGATCGTTCACTGTATTGTGTCACTGCTTTTTAAATTGTATTTAGTGTATTTCATTGTATTTTAAATGCCTGACCAGGGACAAAGACTGCAAATTAGCTGACGCTAGATGTCTTATATACATTGCATTTTCCCATTTGTGTGGCAATGAGTATGTATTGTCCCTGTCAAATAAACATTAAAATAAAAATAAATAAATACAAAGTGCTTTATGGAACAGAAGGAATATAAGTGCAATAAAAACTATGTGTGTGTGTGTGTGTGTGTGTGTGTGTGTGTGTGTGTAAAACACTTCAAATTTGTGATTCTAGTGCAAGAAGGAAAATTCCACCATCTTCCCACACTGTGCTGAACCTCATCTGACAAGGGCAGAATTAGGACTGGGATACAGCCCTGGAGTATAACAAGTCCAGGTTAATGATAACAATCATCCAGGAACATAAAAACAGCTTCCAGAAAAAATGAGAATGAGAATTCAATCTTTACATTAGTTTTTTTTAAAAAGAGAAGAAATTAGCCCAACAGAAGCAGACTTGTGCTATCCAAATTGTGAAGGCTACCTGGGGCCACCTGGTGACTCCAGATGCAGCCTGCTTTTTCCAGTCAGTCTTCTGAGTGGCATAACCTGGCTTCTAGTGGATCAGTGTCTTTCAAACAAAAACTAATGTAAAGCTTGAAGCCACCTCTTCATTTAATCTAGAAGTTGTTATGTCTCCATTTTTTTCCTCAGAAATGGAGCATGAATGGCAGCATGGCAGGGCAGTCTTTGGCTACAGTAATCTACTGTGCTGCTTACGTGGGTTTTAATAAACTATAGCTTTAGAATTGCTGCATTCAAAAGACATCAGTTTAAAAAAGAAATCTTCGCGACATGTTTTGTTTTTAATCAGACTTTTTTACTCCTTGAACATGAGGAACCCGTCAGCAAAACACTGTTGTTGTGCATGTGAGGTGGTTAGCTCCAGGTAAGAGGACATTTAAATTGTTACGTGTTTGTTCTGTAACTGTTACTCTGTAACTGACGTGTGGATGGGGACAGCTTTTTTCCCTCTTCTTCTGCTGCAAGAAATAAAAACCTTCAGGGAACATTTCCTAAACCTGCAGTCTTTATTTTCACAGACCGTTCATAGAACATTCCCAAAAAGTTCCCTAAAGGTTGCTGTTTACTGGCTGATTATTACATTCATCAATATACGGTCTCTTTTATTTTAATCTCAGGATTAATGTCATAGTCATATATATTTATTTCATGGGGATATTTAATTATATTCTTATTTATTCATCTGGCATCGAATTGACAGATTATGTAGATTTAAAACCTCTGAAGGACCAATTTAACTCTTATAATGTAGTTTTCTACTTGAATTTTGGAGGCCAAATCAACATGTTGGACCATTGTCATGTTCCTCAACATGTTCCTGATTGTTTGATGTTTTTTCAATGTGGTGGGGTGCATTTTCCTGTGGGGGTAGACCAGACCCATTTGGGATTTCCATTTGCATGAGGGAGTGTGTTTGTTGTGGGACAATGTTTATTTGGGTGTCTAAGTCTCATCAACACGGATGTTAAAATCCAAGGTCTTCCATTAGAACACCACATAGTACCAATATGATCAATGTTATTCACTTCACCTGTCAGTGGTCATGATGTTGTGGCTGATCATTGTGACAGCTCCTAGGCCTCAGGACCTGTTACTCTGTGGATGGTTGCTAGGAGCTGGAGATTGGCCATGATGGCTGACACCTGTGATTGCTCAGCTGATGTCTGACACCTGGGTTGCTCAGCTCCATCCATATATATATGGGTGTGTTAGATGGCACAGGGAGTGACTTGATTTCACCTTGTGTTCCCTGGGGTCTGGTCTGGTATGGTCTGGTTTGGTTTGGTTTGGTTATATGCTTTGGTTTTTTACACACACAGGATCACACATCCAGTCACTACACACATAACTGATGCACTGATTACACATTTAACTAAAATTCTTCAATAAATTTGATTGAATTCTAATTGGCCATGTGTGATCTCCATCTTTTGTCACATTCACTGAGCCGGATTGTGACATCATATATAGTATTATAATCATCCTGTGCTCTGAACTGAAGAAAAAAAAACGTAGAAGGAAACATTACATTTTACAAAGACCCATTTATGTTGTTACCACATACATAAACTGGGCAATACAGCTTTAACACAAAATAAGCCATGAGGTTTAGTAACGACACTTGGTTTTTAAGACCAAGACAAAAGCCAAAGGGTTACAAAAATCATCACATTTTATGGTTGAAACGTTTTAAAGCATGCTTTTTAACGTTTTAAGTGTTACATGGTATACACATGTGACAAATGTTAGCAAAAACTAAAAGCTACTTGCGAGCTGTAACCCCTTCTCAAAGGCGCAGCTTTGTTTTTCGACTTGTACTTCAACCCTCCATTTACTACAGCTTCTAGTATTCTAACGTGAATTAGGCCTGAGAAACACGTCAGGGAGTAAAAAGTGTGTCGACCAACCCAGTTCTTCTCCACTGTTGTCTTCTTTGGTGTTTTTACCCTAAATGTGCTAGAAGAAAAATCACAGCAGACCATGATAGCAGAGCGCCGTGTTGCCTTGGTGACAGGAGGTAAGATGGCGGCCTCTGCAGGCGGCTGTTTGAAGCAGCCGCTCGGAGGAGCATAAGAGCGCGCGCTGTGTCTGTGGTGCCGCAGTAGTGGATGAAGCGACGAGGATGATGATGGCGGAGCTTTAAATCAGTGTGAGTTTGGAGGAAGCATCACAGAGGAGCAGCGCAGAGCTACCTGCCGACAGGAAAATTCTCTCATAACAAGGTCAGACTTCATTTTTTTAACACTAAACGGACATTTTAGTTAACAAAACTGGCTGTGTTGTGTTACTGTCTGCAGCGTACTTAGTCAAACAGTTAGTCTGCTAGCTAGTGATTGTTGACAATTTTAGCAGCCTTGTATAGCGAGAGCAGCTTTTATATGTTCTTTATTATTGTACATTTTGACGACGAGAGCAGATAATAACCTCCAACGTGTAGTGTATATTTGTTGTCATTGTACATTAACCAGTGTCCTGTATGTTGTGTTGCTGTGCAGTGTATTTGTTTTGGTGCTCACTTGCAGGCAGAGGTTGGTCTGTCAGTCCCAATATAGAAAGTCACTCCCTGGGTTTGTGCAGCAGTGGCACCGGTGGTAATCCCGGATTTCCTCTAATCTTCCGGCTCCTCTGCCACCTACAAGCTCAGCCCGCACCTCCAGAAATAACCCCACCATCTAACCTGGAGGCCCTATGTTGTTATCACAAGTCCACAGTTTGATAGACAAGCCAAGCAGTGTCACATCCCCCCCCCCCTTTTTAAACAACAAAAAAAAAGTTTTTCATTTAAGCAACACTGGTTCCTTTTAATTAGTTAACAGGCTCAGTGGCACGGCTTGGCCTTACCTCAGGTTTTCCTGCACGTGTCATGGCATCTGTGGGCTAAAGCTGACACGGACCGTTTCTGTGAGTTTGTTATTTGACTGAGAGAACAGTCAATTTGTAGCGAGGGATCATCATAGAGAAAGTGTCTGTAACATCAACCGATCAGTTAGTTAAAATGCAGTCTTCGCATGAAAAGATAAATATTCTTCATTCCTAATAAATTAGGGATTGAGATTAGAAGGTAAGAGAATATAAACAACACCAAATTCACAAATTAAACAGAAAAAACTTAAACACACATTGGATTTTTCCCCTCTATCCCCACAGATCAGTCAGACGTTGCTGACTGAAATGTAAAATTCAAGATCTGGCATTGGATGCAGTTTTTTCCCACCCAAAACCCTCAGTCCCCCCAAAGCGATATTTGCTCCCCCTGTGCTTGGAAAGTCAGCAGCAGCATCCTTCTGGCTCTGCCGCCACCCCTACATCACAGAAAGAACAGTAAATCGACTCAGCGCATCAGAGTGGCGTGCAGGGGTGGACTGCTGAATCAACAGCAAACTGGTCCAACGATCCCCCGCACCCTCCGCAGTGTTTAAAAAGTGCTCTGCGCTGCTGTCTCACATCTCCTTGGGAATAAATTTCCAGTTTCAAGGCCGTGATCAAGATGTATTGACTCACGCACATCAAGAAATCCTGTTACTGTGCAATATTTTTTGCCTGATTCTACATTGTTTCTCTGTTTGCTACCCGCTGTATGTTCTTGTGATGCAGGGAGTTCAAACTTTAAAGCTGCAGTTCATAAAACCTGAACAATGAGCTGAATAGTTGAAAGGGATTGTAGGGGTGAGTGGTAATTCTTGGTTGCTACAAGGGACCCCTTTCACATTACATGGAATCTTTTTATCTGGTAATATTTTTTTCAAATTCTGTAGCAGCGTTAAAGAGTGTCTCTTCTATTTCCTGACGGTGGAATTGGATTTGCAATGCAGCGGGTATGGAAATCTCTTTTCTGTTTTTCATTATACGCTGATATCAGATTTCGCAGTTTGTAATCTCTACATCTGTACGACTCCACAGAGGACGTCACACTGGACTCAGAATCTGCTCACCCAGACCTGCTCATCTCCAGTGATGAAAAACGCATGCGGTGTGGCCTGGAGCGCCGTGACGTCCCGCGGTGCCAGCAGCGCTTTGATGGCTGGTGGTGTGCTGTGGGCCAGGAGGGCTACACCTCTGGGCGCCACTACTGGGAGGTGGAGGTGGGCGAGAGGGACTGGCGGCTGGGTGTGGCTAAAGCATCTGCTGTGAGGCAGGGCTTCCGCTCACTCAACACTGATACAGGCTACCTGACCCTCCGTCTGGAGAGAGGCACAGATCTGAAAGCCCTGACGGTGCCCACCACCTCCTTACAACAGAGCCTGGTGCCCAGGAAAGTTTGGGGTGTATCTGGACTATGAGCAGGGCCAGCTGTCCTTCTACAATGTGGAGAAGCGCTCACACCTCTTCACCTACAATGAGGAGTTCACAGAGGAACTGTATCCTGTGTTTGGGACTGTGGAGGTGGTCAAAGACCTGCTGATCAGGCCTGCAGATGTCAGACAGCCGTGCCTCTGCCCCGGGCCCTGCCTCTGGACCTGAACTGCTTAACACTCTGATCACTCCTCAGTCCTGATGCTCAGCAGCTCATCGAGTCTGCACTTTTAGTCCAGTAAATTTGAATGTTGTGAGCTGGTTTTGGACGAAAAGTCTGACTCTGTGCTCAACCAATGACAATGGAGCTGTATTGCCTTGTGTGTTGCATCACGACATCCAGCCTGGCAGTGTGTGTGTGTGACCTAAACTCCAAGCATAGATTAACAGGGTTGTGAGGAAAAGTCTTTGATAATAGAAATATCCTTAATTATCACATTTTTGTCTTGGGGTCTACAGTGATATTCTCAGCTGTATCACACAGCACTTTTAATATGTAAATGTGATACGCACGCGACACAGAATGCAAATATTGTGTAGTCTGGTTGAGCAAATCTCCCTACACAGGAAATTTCTGGGTAATGATGCTCAAAGAGCTCCTGAGGAAACGAGACAATCAGCATGTTAACACAGGAGAACTGAAGAAGTGGCAAAGTGACACCAGTTATCAGTTGTTACAGATGTGTGTCTACTTACCAGTTTACTGTTTCTGTCTGTGCACGTCAAATGTGTTTCCTTCATATCTAAGAGCACATCCTGCAGGACAAATTACTCTGATTGAGTGTATGTTGACATTAACGTGCAAGTGCTTTGCACAACATGACAGAATCCATTCGGCCAACGTGCCCTCGGGCAGGGGAGTGGATCATTACCTTGCTAGGCAGGTTTTTCTGCAACACTTGTGGGATTGCATGCTGCAGCACCTCCTTGCCTCCAAACTATGATGGCATCAAACCATGTCAGTTATGGGAGACAATGTATACAATGATTTTGCATACAGTAAGATGTAAAAACACATGAATATTTACCATTCCAATGTTTGCTTTTCCCAAGAACTGCACAATGTACACAATCCTGTTGAGGAGAGGTTAGTCACTTTCTTGCTTGTCTCTAAAACATCATATCACGAGGTAAGATTTGGGATTTAAGAACTGTCCCCACTTGCCTTCCTTCTTTGAGACACTGTGACGGAGGTGGCTTCTGGTCTTTACTGGCTGTCTGTTCGGATGGAGCAGGACCAAGGTGCAGAGTGGGGTTCTCTGTCCTAAGGGCCCGCAGGAGTTTAATAAGGGGCCGATACACTGTTCCATCGTGGGCCATCCATCTCATAACACGGATGGACAAAGGGCAGCCCTTCAACCGAGACAAAACCACGCCTGCCTGGGAAAAAAATGAATGTCAGACGGTGTATCTAAGGGGACTTCTGAGGTTTGCCCAGTAGAAAATGTAAGCACAATTTTGAGAGTGGCAGTTTTTTTTTTTAAGTGAGCAAACGCTTATATGGTTGTGACCGGCCAATGTTTCATAGATTTAATCATACAGAAAGAGAGCTGTACCGTCTGTCTCTCAAGACCATGGTAATCTGTGTACATTGCACAGCTCATCAGAAAGTCTACACTGGTTCTACTGTACTAACTGGGCCTCAGAGGAACTTCAGACAACACTTTGGGACTGGGTTTGAAATTGATCTTGTATACTGTTGATCTTGTATACCTCATTTTGGCCTGATCGTACCTTCAAGCAGGGTCATGTTTACTGTGTTGACAAGTGCAGTCCTGCTCACACCCACCTTTTCAGCTTTTCTTGCTGCTCAAAGTACTGCTCAGAGCAGGTGCAGTTATACTGGGAATAGCTCACTGTCACAGCACTCCAGGTATTAAAAATATGATGAAGTATATGGTGTTCCACTGGAACTGGAGCAATAAAATGAACAGGAGGTTGTATCTACCCATGCCAGTCTGCTCATGTAAACACAGCTCTGGTCAGGTGACCTATATAAATACACCTGTGTGGGTTTCATGCAGGAGCTTTAAACAACCTACTCATGTTTTTTTCTTTGTCTGGCAGACATTTATAGTAGGAAAGGCAAAGGAGAGCATAATTAAACTACAGTTTCAGGGTTCTGGTGTTGTTCACAGTGGCTCACTGTCAAAGTAGCATGACTTAGTGGGACAGTTAAAGACAACAGAGCCATCACGAATGAACTGTCACAGTAAGATTGATCAGTTACCAACTATTCTGATAAGCAATTATTCAGTTTTAGTATGTCATATTAAAAAAAATCTGAATTTTCTGATTCCAGCCTCTTAAATCTGAGTAGTTTCTGGTTTCTTTCCTCCTCTATGACAGTAAACGGAATGTCTTTGGGTTGTGACTAAAACAACTAGTTGACCAAGAGAAAATGATCGCCAGATTAATCAACAGTAAAAATAATCCCTTCTCCTATGAGAAAGGACTACTGTACAGTTTCATTTACATGACATGAATTGTCATCAGGTGTAGTTTTACCTAACAAGGTCCAGCTGGTACAATATTTACTTGCGGCACCTTTAAGAAGTAACTCAAGTTCACTGCACACTGTTTCCTGTGTGTTTTGTGGGAAGGCACAAATATCAGCATTTTCTCTTGAAAGATCCATCAGACCAATGTAAAAACTTTTATTTATATAGCCTAGATAACAGATCATGTTGATGAAATATCATTGGTTATGACATTAATCTACGGGATGTTTGAGGATTTTCTCACCTGCCCATTTTTGGAATTTCTCAGCGAGGTCCCGTTGATCTCATCAATAATGTCACCAGGAGAGATGAACTTGTCGACGGGAGCCTGACTGCCAGGCATCAGGTCGAGGACAAAGACCCGCCCACTGAGATACCTACCAGGTGGACAGAGAGTCAGATGCAACAGGTTGGACAGATCTTTATATTAGCAGACACTGCTCAGTGGAATAGAATCTGCTTTTGCAGAGCTGAAGATACAAACCTCAAAACCATCCCGACCTCCCGACAGGGCACCACCTCATACAGCTCACACACCTGAAAACACGTACAAACTGCTGAATCTCACTACACTGCTTTTTCTATCGCTGAACCTGCATATTCTAAGGCCAGTAAAGCTGCAATAGCACTGATGGGATGCTGCCACTTATGCAGCAGTAAACATTGTTCTTACTGTTAGGAGCCAGCTCTCATCCAGGAAACTGCAGTTCTGTTTAAAGAGAACAGAAACTGTTATTAGTGTGAAGTTGTTTGATTTCAAGGTGATTTCAAAGAAGAGCGGCTTTCACCAAATAATAATGGCATTACAAAAATCATGTTATATTTTAGAGGAAAGACTGTGGCTTTAAAATTGAATCTGAAATGGATATACATTGCATTTGTAGTTTTTCTTAGCAGAAACAAGTGGTTGCTCTGACCTCCATGTCCAGTTTGAACTCCATGTGAGAAAGGACCAGCAGCAGCGACATGAAGGGCTCTGGAGGAGGAAGAACAGGGCCACTTAAAGGCTGGTGTTGATGTTAAGCCCCGGATGGCAGTGGTGACAAGAATTTCCTCAGCTTTGCTTTAAGCCATTGGAAACAGTCTGATCAAGTAAAAAGTCTTACCCACAAATTCCTCATTCCTGAGAATTGATAAGGATGGACTGTACCACTGGAGGGGAGGGAAACAATGTAAATAAAAGCTGTTTGGATCTGTTAGACAGACCTAATTACTAAAATTTTATTCTCCCAGATCAGCCACAATCCTAGGAAAGGCCCAACAGGGGCAGCACTGGTAAAATACATCTATCTCTAAAAATATTTCAGTAGAGATGGTGTTTGTGTCTGACCTCCAGGACTCTGTGTGGCACTGAGTATTTCTACAGACAATGGAAAAAGACTTGATTAAAATATCTTGCCCCCATTTAAAATCTGAATTCATAAAATAACATTCATAACAGCTAAAGGACTTTCAAACATGTTAAAACTTACATATACATTATTATACATTAGTATTCTGGGTGTGATCTCATTTACTTTCTAGCAGGTCTGATTACTTTTTACATAGTTGCAGTACCCAGCCAATAGGGGGAGCTGTGTGCATTAGGTCCCAACAGCGGACGCCACTCACTAATAGAGTGAGACATGAGACAGCACAATTACTGCTGAGTCACACAGAGCTAAAACAGCTGTTTGTTTGTTTGTTGTTGTTACAGGTAAGACCCCCTGAGATCACAACCGGAAGGGAATGTTGAAGTTATGTGGCATGTGTGGGCTTTTGACTGTGATTGTTAATGTATAGTGATTTGATTTGATTTGACTGAATGAAGACGAGTGAGTACGCCGGAACGAGTGGTAGATCAGTACAGCGACGCGGTGCTGGTGAAGTTGAGAACGAGTTGTAGAACTGTCCTCTAACTTGAGAAAACGAACAACTGTATATAAAATTAAAAACAGGGATAAGAGTTCTAGCTAGCAAATGAGTTACAAGAAGTTAAAACTGTATTTGTGTGTGTGAATTAATGAATGCTAATGATACGGATGCTAACAATGATAAAGCTCGCGCGCGCTTGGCAGGTTTGACCGTTGCAAGTTTCTGGTGCGTTTTCAAAATAAGAGTTTATATGAAAGACATGATTTCAGTACTAAAATGTATTGTTATTTCTGATAAACAGAGTAGGACAGAGACAATAATAAATACTAGTAGGTTATAGACAGTTAGGTTAAGTAAAAAGGTGAAACAGTTTATAATAGAACAAGTGAAGGTTAAAAGAAGTTCATTAAGAATAAATACTGTTGATGGAAAATGTTTACATGATTGACTATTACATGATTTCATTGTTGTAATTTGAATGTTCTTAAATTGATAAACTTGTAATGTGTGTTGTGAATTGCGCCACTCACTAATAGAGTGAGACATGAGACAGCACAATTACTGCTGAGTCACACAGAGCTAAAACAGCTGTTTGTTTGTTTGTTGTTACAGAAATAAAACCATTTAATATGCTGCACAAAGAAGTGACTACTGTGTCATTCTAAAAAGTGTAACATCTGGGTGTGTGCAGCAGGTGTGTGAAGAACTGTGGCAGGGTCTTGTGGCTGAGGGACAGTCTGAGCAGGTAGCGACCTCGGCCCTGAGCTGAGAGCAGCTTCCTGCAAACTCTGGTCTGCTCAACCGCCAAGGACAGAGCAGACAGCCTACACACAACACATCAGCAGAGACCACAGGCGTTAACAGGGCTAGACATGGTAGGGATCGATCAGTTATATTAGTATTGCTATTTTTACCTGATCCTGGACAAATTAGTGTAAAAATATGCTACTTTAGCTCTGATGCGGCTGCATCTCTCTGCTGGTAGTTAAGTAAAAAGTAATGCTGTAAAAATGTCCCTTATCAGTTAATCTAAGCAGGATGTTCTTACCTGCCACAGACATCTTGATGTGGAAGTTGTTCAAAGCACTGCCAGTAATCTCTGTGTACCAGACTGAAAACTGGCTCTGGAGAAAAAACAAAAACACAACCAGTCCATACAGCAAAGGTGTATTTCACATGCAGGACTTCAGGTGATTTATTATTAAATAAGCAACATGTCTTTCTGTAAGTCTGCCCTCAAATATTGTGTTGTTTTTAAATCACTTGTGACCTTTTCAAGTATTAACTGTCATTCAAAATCTGTAGCTCTGTATGTCAGATGAACAACACGTGCTTCAACAGATTTTTCCATGTAAACATATATCATTTCAACGTGTTATTGACACTGACGTTGCAGCCCCTTCCTGAGGACCAGCTCTAGAAGCTCACAGCAGGAGGCGACGTGAGGGTTGGAGTCTGTCACCATCTCCCCATCAGCCTGCAGGTTCAGGACGCACACTGTGAGGAAAAAAACACGCTATCAGCAGTGGACCTGCTGTCAGTCTGCGTGAGAGTGGGCAAAAATACATCACAGTTTTTCATACAATCTGCGTGATGATCGCCATTTCACTCATCAAAACAATAAATAAGATTATAAAAGGTGTGGCTGGTGCGTGTTGGGGTGTCTGCAACAGAAATAAAACCCCAGCCATCACGGCAGAAACACGGGTTGTTTGTTTTGGAGAGTAATAAGACGTCGTAAAGATGGACGATGCGATCAGCTGAGCTGA